>CM053786.1:367134759-367392259 GCA_028749045.1 Cupressus sempervirens | reverse complement strand
TAAACTATTAGTCAAATTACTAGCAATTTTTTTTCTAAAATTCATAAAATTATGAATATTCACCACTAAAAAACACCCTAGTACAATATTTAGTCTTAGTTTGGTATGAAGTGCATGGTCCGTATTAAGACATATTATCAGACTAATTATAATATGTATATGTATGTGAGTGTATGTAAAACATATACTCCCATACATATACAATCCATAGTTTTAGGAGATCTGACCAATGCTATTCAATAATAGTTTGACTATAGTACAATGAAGGCAATAATTAAATTATGAAAGTAAATATGATGAAATTAACTTAAATGATATTTTATTTTATCAAAGCGTATGAAGGTTTAAAAATGACTTTTAATTATTTTATTAATTCATTGTAATAAAATTTTGTTATAATTTAAAATAAAGTCATATATTAATGTATATTTTAAAAATATTGAACAATAAAAAAATAGAATACTAATTAAATGTAAAATCTAAATTTAATATAAAATATGAATTATAAAATAAGTGTTAAATGTTAAATGTTAAATAAAGACATTAAATTCTTAAAAAGATTTTTTTTTTCTTTCTTTTTGCATTATATTATATGTAATATTATATTTTTAATTTCATATTGTAAATTAGATTTGATATTTTACATTTTAGTTATATATTTTAAATTAAATCTTATGTTATAAATTCAAAACCGTCATATTATTTTAGAAAATTAAAATGCATAAGAAAATAGTCTATTATTCAAGAATTATATAAAGAGCTTAATGGAAAATTATAAATCAAATTAGCTCATTTTCTAAGTGTATTTTTAATAAATTATTTTCAAATTGGGTTTCTCTAAGTTGCAATGAGATTACCAAGCACCTATATTAAGGTTGTTCTAGCTACAACATTTATTTTTTAATTTAGATTTTAAATTTGTTAAAGAACATTATAAAAGGCACATTTGTGCTATTATTTATTGTCATTTAAAATATGATTATATAAAGATTTTAACATAGATATAAACTTAGAAAAATTATAAACTATAAAATAATAATCTAATGAAAATAATTACACACTTTTCAAAGCAAATATTTATTAGAAATAACATGATAAGAAAACTTAGTCTCTACTTCAATTTTGAAATGCCCTAAAAATATCGCTCTTCTATTGATAACAATCCATTTTCTTGCTTCATGCAACCTTCAAAATTGTATATTATAAAATAGTATTAGCATTCTAACACTCAATAAAAAAATCCATCAACATCTAAACTACAACATTCTAACTCAAATAAATCTTTACAATTGTATATTATTCTTAAAAACTTGAAAAATGATACAAACTTTTGGCATTGTCTATGGTGCAATATATATGCACCATTATTTAATGGAAATATAAAAGACTTCCACTATTTAACACTGGCTACAAGTGCATATAAATTTCTCGATAGCCATTGGATAAATTTCTTGTCTGTCAATTTTATTTATTAAATTTGACAAAAACAAAAAATCACTAACTTTTGTCCCTATTGTCATCATTTTATTACATCTGTCTATTGTTTTATTTTGTCTGCAATTGTAGAATTGATTCTATGTATGATCATTTTATTTTATTCACCCTCATATTTATCTTCACAACAGAGGAGTGAAAAGCAATATTGAATGTTATCTTTAGACATGTAGCTACCTTAATTTCATGTTCTCATATAGCCTCAACACTACAAATTGTGGAAACATTAAATTCACCCTTTCATGCAAAAATATTCCCTTCTTATCAACACCAACACATGAATACCAAGTTCTTAACACCTCAATGAGGTTTCCCATAATCAAGACAACACACCTCAAAGCCAAGGTTTGCGACAAAATGGAGTCCGTAGAACCCTCCTTTTTGTTGTTGTCAAATTTTGACAATTTCTTCTCGATCTTTGGTGCAATTTTTTCCATGTCCATTGGATGATAAGCCAATGCTAGTTTTTCATCCACTATGCTAATTGCCAGGCTCAAAAAAATATTTTAACTCTTTTGTACTTTGCAGTCATCACTATATTTTTGGACATTCGACATTAAAAATCAACAACTATCTCTGCACAAAATAACCTATTGGCTAATTAATATACAATAATATTTCTAAGAAAGGAGAAAGAAAGAAGAAATATGTGAATTTCTCCTCTCTAGTAGCTTAAATAAATAAATTAAATTTTTTATTTGTTATTATCAATGCGCAAGTATACCTTGAGCAATACTAATATGATAATTCAACTTTTGAAAGATATTTTCATATGTTTCTTATTTAATAATTAAATAATTTTTTTCAAAGAAATAATAATAAAGTTTCAAAGTTGAGAAATCAAAACTAATCATTCAAGAAAATGAAAAAAGTGATAGAAAATTATTAATTATATTCATATATCTATATATATATATATATATATATATATATATATATATATATATATATATATATATATATATATATATATATATATATATGTATGTATGTATGTATGTATGTATGTATGTATGTATGTATGTATGTATGTAATATCTAAACAATAAATATGAATGAATACTAGCTTGAGTGGGAATTTGGTCAAGGGTGGTTCACACTTTGGATCTAGAGTTTTGTAAGTGTCTCTTGTTGTCCCTGATAGATTATAGTCTGGAATCATTGTGACTAGTTGTAGCAAGGGAATGAGAGCCAAGGAAGATTTAAACAAGGTGTTAGAAGAGGTAAGAAAATATGGGGGGCCACTCCTGTAGATCTTGGGGATCTACAAAATTTTGACTCATAGGTCTAGTTAGATTTTAATTCTCCAATTAGTACCCAACTTGGACCTCAAAAATGGTCTTTTATTTTTAGGGTCAAACCAAATGCCAAATATTATTTCCTACTTGTCACATGCAAATTGGATTTTCAAAAGGCCGAGTTTGAAGTTCATGTCCTAAATTCTTTGGTTGATCATTTTATATCTTCAATGGGTCTCATTCTTGTTGGTAAATTTCTAGGTCCTAGACCAAATATTCAAGTGGTGTGCACAATGATAAAGGGAAAATGGAAGCTTAAAGGGTAGGTGCATATTGTAATTCTCCCGTGCAATTTTTTTCCCGTTTAGCTTCACAAACAAGGAGGATCTAGAGGTTTTTCTTTGCGGTGGCCACTAGATGTTTGGTAAGAATTATTAGACTCTTAAGAAATGGGAAACCAATATAGATATTTATGACTCTTTCTTCCACTCTTCTCCCATTTAGGTCAAATTCCAAAGTCTTTCTTTGGAATACTAGTATGAAGATGCTTTTAAAGGATTAGCCTCTACTTGTAAAGAGATACTTTCGATTGACCCTATGATTGCCTCAAAATCTAGATTGGTTTTTGTTAGGGCTTGTGCTAATGTTCATCAACTAACCAACCAATCAGAAAAGATTGACATGGTCCCTAAGTTGGGAAAATAACCACAAGAAGTGGTTTATGAAAGAGGCTAAAAAGATGGATCATGAGAAAAAGCAAGAGGTAAAGAAGTTCTTGAAAACTATGTAAACTAAAAAGATAGTTTACATAGACGATGATCCTTCAAAGAATCCTAATGAGAAAGACCAACAAGAGGAGGTCCATAAGTCCATTTGAATATCTCATCTCAATACTGGTAGAGGCACAATCAACAAATAGGAGGAGATAACTATAGAAATGATGAATCACTTTTCATTTCTTCTTAGCACAAGGAAATTTCTGAATGTGAATGATCAAGAGATCATTCTTTCTACCATTCCAAACCTAGTTTCTAACATTCAAAATAGAGCCCTTATAGCTTCATCCTCTTAAATCCAAAATGTTGTCATGTCTTTCAGAGGGGATAAAGCTTTTGGAGCTGATTAATTTCACATGTTCATTTTTCAAAAAATGTGGCATATCTTTGGTTATGATTTTTTCGATGATGTTAAGGATTTCTTTTGTGCCTGAACCCTTCTAAACAAAACGAACTATACTTTCCTTTTTCTGATTCCCAAAAAGATCGATGCTGATACTATTGATAAGTCTTTGCAACTCATTATATAAGATAGTTTCAAATTTTCAGATTTGTTGATCATTGAATATTCTCCACAATTTGATCTTCTACCAATAGAATGGTTTTGTTCCTCAAAGGAATATTTTTGATTCTATTATCTAACAATGCATGAGAATGTGCCTTCATTAGAAAAATCTTTAAAAAAAGTTTTTCTCATCAAACTTGATTTATCCAAGGCCTATGATAGACTAAATTGGGACTTTCTTTTGAAGGTTTTAAAGAATTTTGGGTTTGGCAACCAATGTATCTAGATTATTATTTAGCTGATTTCCACCCTCTCTTTTTTTATGATTCTTAATCACTCCTTGTCAAAAAAAATTCTAGACTTCAAGGGGATTGAGGCAAGGAGATCCAATCTCCCATATTATTTTTCCACTCTTTCTGATTTCCTATAAAGATATCTATATAAGCTAGGTTTTGAAGGGTCCATCCATGGTGTCAATCCTTCATCCATCCTCAATATTACACCCATGAATAATTTGTGGATAGTCCACCATTCTAATGGAGGAGGCTTCTATCCATGAATCTAAAAATATGAAAGTTATTCTCAATTCTTATTCTTTTGCCATATGTCAATTGGTCAATTAGGATAAATGCTCACTCTTTTTCCTCAACACTCCAATTATTCATCATAAAAGGATATCTAGAATTATTTGTTGTCATATATCTTTTTTACCAAAATATTACTTGGGTCTCCCTCTATTTCTTAAGCCCTCAAAATATTGTTGGAATGACATTCTATACAAATTTAATCATAAGCTGATTTTCTAGAAAGAGAATCTTCTTAGTTGAGCTTGAAACGTTAACCTTCTTAAAAGTTGTCTTCAACATCTCCATGCTTACACTTTAAGTCTTTTTAAAATTGGAAAAAAAAAAGTGTTGATTTTCTTGAAAGGTCTCCAAAGAATTTCTTGTGGTTGGGAATGGAAGAAAAGAAAAGAGTGTCTCTCATTTCTTGGGATCAAGTTTGTATAAAAAATTTCATAGGAGGGTTGGGAATTAGACCTAGTAAAAGACTAAACAAGGCTCTATTAACTAAGTAGATTTATAGAATTTATTTTGAAGAAAGGGAGTGGAATGTAATTAAAAAAAAGAAATACTTATTTTCTTACTCCTCCCAATGTGGGATATGGTTCATACTTTTATATATATATATATATATATATATTGGAGTGATTTAGGAATGTAAAGAAGTGGCCAACAAGGGTGCTAGGTGGAAATTGGAAATGGTAGAAAGATGCAATTTTGGGAGGATAATTGGATGGTAGGTGCTCCTATAAGGGATAATATTTAGGATATTGAGATTATAGGAAATTTAAAAGTATCTATAGAAATCTAGTTTCATATTATTGGGAGAATGGTACTTGGGTGAATCTTTTCTTGGTCATTCACAACTTGAAAAATATTCAGCTAAACCTCAATGCTTGGAATTTTAATGGGGTCATTTCTGATGCTATGATTTGGGGAAAAAGTCAAAATTGCCTCTACATTGTTGCTTCACAATTTTCTACTCTCACTACCAAGGAATCTACTCCATTTTCCACCTGGCATCATTTTAGATTAGAGCTATCACTCCAAAATTGTGTATATTTTACTGGGTAATGATTCAGACCAAAATTCATTCTTTGGATAATCTTTTCAGAAGAGGCTTTGATATGGCTAATAGATTTTTGTTTTCAAACATGAATAAAAATCTATTT
This sequence comes from Cupressus sempervirens, assembly GCA_028749045.1. Lineage (NCBI taxonomy): Eukaryota > Viridiplantae > Streptophyta > Pinopsida > Cupressales > Cupressaceae > Cupressus > Cupressus sempervirens. The sequence goes on along the minus strand of CM053786.1, from coordinate 367,386,511 downwards.
TTGATATGTTTTTCTATTGGTGTTATGCTCATTCTGGAATCATTATTTTGTAGGTAGGAACCTTAACTAGATTTTTCTTGGAAATGTTGAAGACTTTGTTAAAAAATGGATATTCCAAGCCTTGAATAATAATGTAAAGACTTTGTAGAAAATCACCCCTTGTCATATATTTTGGAGTATTTGGAAAATAGAAACTATTGAGTTTTTTAGGGATAAGGAAGCCTCAACTTGGGTGACTTATAGGAAAGCTATAAGAGGTATTAAGGAAACTTTTCTTATTATCAAGAAAAAATATTAGTCTCAACAATGACAATTTTTTCTAGGATGTCCCTTTATTCTCTGACTTCAATATAAAAAATGCAAAATACAAGCTAAGAGAGGATGCGATCTAGTTTTATCCCACTGGTGGTTGGATTAAGGTAAATTTTGATTGGGGTTTCAAAGGTAACCCTAGGAAAGAAATGTGTGATGACATAGTTAGGGATATGAAGGTAAATTATATTGGTGTTTTGGCTTATCCACTTGGCATTCAAATAGGCTATGTATTCAAATCTAAAGGTGGAATTCTTACTAATAAGATAGACAAAGGTACTAATTGCAAAAAAGTTTAGGTGGAAGATGATTTTAAAAACATTATCAACTTCTTAAATAAGAAAATTTAGCCAATGTGGACTATTGAAGCTTTTATAAAAGAGGAAAGAATAATTTTAAACACTTTTGGTAAGGTTATTATATCCCATACATACCGTGAGGCTAATTCAGCTACTCAATATATTTCCAACTTGGTCATGCAGATGGAGAAAATGATATTTTGGTAAGACAATCTTGAAAAAGATTTTATTTTGAAAGGGAGAATAAATGAATATTTGACACTTTGTCTCATTGGAAACATGAAAAATAAGATGAGTATGTTAAAGATGAACCATGATCATTACAAGTTGGTGTGAAGGAGTATTTTCGTAAGGAGCACTGATGAGAAACACATTTTATGGCTTATTTTGGACCTCTTTCTCATTAGAATTAGAAGCATTCAAATTTCTTCAAGGTTTTCAAATAAGTGAAAGGTTTTCAAAACAAGTATAGACACATGGGGAGAGAACCAAGGATGCAAGAGCTGAGTTCTTGTAAGGAACGAAGAGACACGCTGTAGGTATGGAAACAACTCAAGAATAGAGGGGTGACCACTTACCTTGAAAGGCTTCATGGTTTTGATCATGAATATATAATGAAGTTCTTCAAAGGTTGGAAGGAGTATAATTCATCAATTTATGGGGTTTCTTTTCCCCCTAAATGCTTACATTATTTTAGAAATCACCAGTTTTCCCTGCAAAGGTTTAATTTTTCTCAAGAAAAGGAAGGCCACTAAAGAAACTCTGGAGAAATCCCCCAAGAATGATGAACAAAGGAAGGAACTGGTGAGGGTGGATAATTATTTTTCTAACAAGAAAAATAATACTATTTGGGGGGTATGTGTTGAACTGTATTAGGGCTTATTTTACTTTAGATGGTAAGAAGAAATATGTCCAATGTTTAAATTTCATATTTCTAAAATAATTTTTCAGTATGTGGATAAAATCTATCTCCCATATTATATTTTAAAATATATCAAATAGAGTATGGAGAAACTTAAGGAAAAACCCTATAGGCCTATTCTCTATGAGGGCTTATCCTCCTATTTGTAGAGTATTGTACAACCATAATTCTTAATACTACTCTAAATATTAAAAAAGAAGAAAGTAATGGCAGTAAGGGGAAAACCATTTACTTTAGAGAAAGGTAAAATAAGTGTGGAAATTGGAGATGTGGAGCATGAAGATGGTTCAATCTCAATTGATTTCTAGGAAGATAGGGACTCGATGGACCATAGGAAGGCAATGTGGAAGAAATGAAAGCAAAGGATATGTATAAGGTTGCTCCTACTTTTAAGAAGTAGAAAATTCTCCCTTCATTTCCATGCCTTAGAAGATAAAAGTTTCATAATTGTAAAACTAGTATAAAATGATTTAGGTGAATGAGAGTAAGTAGAAAGATTACAAGGAGGATTCTTCAATTAATATTATTTGGTGCTCTATCTCTAATTCAAATGATGTGCATCATGTGAAAGATGCAAATATCTCTAGGGATTAAGTTAAAATTATTGCTCCAAATTCCTTGGAAATTCTAAGTAAAGCTAAGGATAAAGTTGAGCTATTTTTAGCTTTTGATAGTTGGGCTTATAATGAATTACACTCTCTTATAAATAAGGTAGAAACCCTAGAGAAATGTCTTCTTAATGAAGTGGTAGTAAGGAAAATCGTGGAAGCTAACTATGATGATATCCTAGACCATTTGAACAATTTTAAGGAAAAAATAAATCCTACAAGATAGTTATAACACAAGGAATTCTTGCATCATGACCACTAATATTTTTTATTTGACCACCAATCAAAAAATCTTTGAATATTATTTCGTGACTACTAATCAATTGATTAATTCCAGAATACAAGTTCTCTTTCTTTCATTAACACTCTAGAGGCAAAATGACTAACAATAGCAAGAATCATTAGGGGTGATATTGGGAATTTACAATCTCTTTATCTAGGCTTAGCTCTTGGATTAAAATTGCCTAACTCCTTTGGTATTTTTTGATGGAAATGTTTAATTATAAGTTACGAGGATGGAAAGCGATTTTTCTCAATAAGGAAGGAAAATTCCATCTTTTCAAGGCTACCCTTCAAAACCCTCCTATTTATGCTTTGAGCCCTTTCAAGATCCCATCCAAGTTTGTGGACACTATTGAAATAAAATAGAAGAACTCTCTTTAGATGGGGGTTGAAGAGAGAAAAAAAATGGCTCTAGTTTCCTGGGAAAATGTTTGCAAACCTGATAGATGGGTAGGGTTAGGAAATACACTTATCAATGTCATTAATATTTCCCTTATAGATAAAAAAGTTTGGAGGATATTTAGGGAGGTGAAGGAATGGAATAAGATTATGAGAAACAAACACCTTGTTTTCTTCCCTTTAATTTCTAATTTCCTAATATTGGATATCAAAATTAATATCTCTACTATATGGAGTAGTATACATGATGTTAAGTATATAACTTTTGTTTGATTGAGATGGTTGCTAGAACATGGTTGAAAAAAAAGTTTTGAGAGGACTACTAGATAAGGTAGAGACCTCTATGCTCTAATTCCACTCTAAGTTTGGCTTTAGAGTTGTACATTAAAGAAATTGGGACTTATACGAGGGACTATTGTAACTGGCATATATTTGTGACCATAAGCTTCTTGATTATAAAAATGTATCCTCTAATCTTCTATATTTATCCTTTATGACTAAAACACTCATATCATCATCGTACAATAGTTATATTTAATTGTTATACTAAAAACTAACCTAAAAAAAGTATTCTTATATCATTTATCACTTTTAAAATTTTAATTCAGTTGACCTTAAGATATTTGGTCATAATTGAACTTTTCTTAAAATACTATAGCTTAACTTACTTCACACACTTGAACTCATATAGTACTCTTTAAACAGTAAACTTGATCAAGAATAACTTATAGACATGTGATATCCTCTTCAACATCTTCCTAACACTCCTAACCAACAACATGAGGTTGTTAACAAGGAATTGTCTATCCTTGTGAGATTATGAACAATCTTTAGAGGGGTACAATTTATTTCATCCTCCACATTTGTTAAGCTCAATGTGAAAAGATTTTTTTTTTGAAAATCTTCGGGTGAATTTCTTTAAGCTTTATGACATAAACTGTGAAAAAATTTAGTTGTCAAAATATCCTCTTGACAAAGAATGCCTACCAATTTTTATGGTCCATTTAGAGAAGGAACTATGTTTCCTATTAATATGGATGCAAATAATATAAGCATATCACCATTATTCATGCAACTAATCTCATAACTTAACACAAACTTGAAATTGAGATCTCAAAACACAATACCTAAGAGTTATCCACTAAATAAACCTCCTATTGTAGGCAATGAGTTGACTCTCATAGTGGTTTTTGAGAAAGTGGAGTACCTAGAATAAAATCTAAGACTTACCGAAGCTCCTTAGGAAGAAGGGAACTCATTCCAAAGAAAAGGATGCAATCTACACCCTAAGAGAGAATGATTTTTGATAAGAAAGGTCTTAAATTATTTCTTACCATAGAATAAATAGTGCATGAGTTAATTCATTTATTCTTTCCCTCTAAAAGTTAATCCTCTAGTCTTAGTGGAGAATAGATAAAAATTATCATCCTTGGATCTTTTGTTTGCATGGAAGAGCCATTGACATCTTTCACCACCATTGAGATGTCTATGCCCAATATTACTTTCAATAATAATCTCCTTGGATAGTGTAAACAACATAATAGTGTAGGATGTGACTTAGAAACTTCAATGGGTAGAACTATTATTCCTCTTTGTGATCATACTCATCCTTCTCCCCATCATCCTCCTAGAAACCCTATTCTCAATACCCTATTCCAAAATATGGGGCAGTTACAACAATAGCTAGTCAAATTTTTTATCATGATTAATCAAGACTCCATCACTCCTTATTATCATCTGAGTCTATAGACCATTCAAGATGACACACTCACAATAATGGATACCCAACTAACCACAATCAAATATTTTCTAGTTTTGTGAATTTGAAAAGAACAAGGAAATTAAGAAAGGCAAAATAAGAAAAGACTTCAAGAAGTAGCTAACAATTCGATTCTTCCTTACCTCTACAAAATCTTAGAAATAAAGGTTTTATATAAGTGAAATTTTCAAAGCTTGGAAAATGAGCCCATATATAGGGCTTATGTAGAAAATAAATGAAAAATATTTTAAGGGAGAAGTTTATTCTAACATTTTAGCACAAGGCTATACTAGCAATAGGCTTCCTTAAGTCTAAGGCCTTTTTCTCAAAGATTAAAACTCAAAATATACAAAAAAATAATCCTACAAGGAAACACATAACTAAACCCAACCATCACTCTCACAAAAATAATTCATCACTTCCAAATATGGTCTCAGTACATAATATACTTCCTTAGTTATGATTCCAGAAAGGTAAGGATATTCTGCCATGCTATCTTATTAACTACTGATTAAGAGAAAGATATGTGTTCTTTGTGGCCTAGATCTAGAAGAATGACTCTAGAAGTGTAACAACTCCTAATATAAGGGTCAATAAATCCCTAGTATATATAACAATGTACCTAAGGAATAATCTTCAATAAAATAAATCTATGATAAAAATTCTAAAAAGGCAAGAGTTCCAAAAATAAGAGGCTAGTAGACCCACAACATTTATAAGAATATATACAAGGACAAACTTGGCCACATAAAATATTGCCAATATTTTAATTCAAGATAAATATTCTCAACTATGCTACAATAGGAACCATATTCCTAATATGTAATCTTGAATTGTCAAGAAAAGGTGAGCAGGAAATTTTTTCCAACATTTGACTTATTATAAATTATCAACATGTTTCACAAGATTAAGTATTAAAAATAGAGTTACCCTCTCAATTGAACATCTCATTCTTACATATATTTCTCTCATCAAGCATATGAATATGTATTTTAGTCCATTTAAAAAGTCCAAAGGAGGAGGCATAGATTTCAACGATTCAAGAATTTAAGATGACACCCACAATCAACTTTGTTTGCTTCCTTCATGAGTTCATATTTTTATGAACTTTCTCTTAGAATCATTAAACTTAAATGAAAAATTTTAGGAAAGGAGAAATTGTATAAAATGCACAACATTTACAATATCATCTATGTCCTTTAGGTTTATCCTTTTACCTTGAGGGCCAAGTTCTCTTTATACATAGTTTTCTATAGGGAAGATTAATTCTTACCCATAGCTCGAGTTAGCAAATGCACTATGAAACCTACCACTATTTACTCTCTTCTTGAGTAGATTGAGATGAATGATATATAATTTAGAATAGAAAACCACACACATTGTAGCTTAGCCATAGAATATGATCCCTTTTCAAGAAAAGTTTAGAGAGGGTTCGAGTGACACCTTGATTGACAATCTATTTTTAATATTACATCACATTCCTTCTAGATAATGTTAGTTGGACACTTAGTCTCTTATTTTAAGACTTGGATTTTTATTAGGGTCCTTTTTAATTTCCTATTCTTGATATTTATTCAGAGTTAGTATAGTGAAGGACAAATCTAGAATAGGAAATAAAAAATAATGACAATAAACTATGGAGGGATTTGAATGGCTCCCATACCAATGGCTTGAACTCTAAAGGGATTGAAAGAAAAATCTAAAAAATAAATGTAATTATAGCCTATATAAATTGAAAAATACTGATAAGAAACTATAGACTACCATACAAATAGAAACTTACTAACATTACAACACATGTCATAGTAAAAATCTATATAAATATATAAATATAAAAAGTGAATGATGAGAACTTGTCTAGCTTGTATGAATATTTATATTAAGGGGCAATCATTATTCTACACAATACTTGATAAATTTACTCATATTCTTCTAAGATTATCTAAAACTTACAATTACTATCCATTATCTAACTTCTCTTAGTATAACCTACAAGATGCAAATATTTTCACTTATTTATCTATAAAATACATTACCATTCTATAAAGTTTACCATTTTCCTTGTAACATTTTATCGTAGACAATAATTAACAAATTTACTCAATACTAAACAAATTTACTCATCTTATAATAAGAATACCTAATACTTACAATTACTATAGATTATTGTATTGTAACTTACAAAATACAATTACAATTACTTTCACTTGTTTATAGATAAATATTAACACTTTATAGTGTTTACCATTTTCATGCACTGGTTTTATAATGAAAGCTTCAATCTAATAATTTCGGAATAGACTTCTGAAACCAAAAGAAGTTAATATTTTTCTGAATATTCATTTATACCATCTGACTTCGCTTATGTGTATACGAAATTAAAATATTGCAACGAAATGATACACATTCCACTTCTGTATATGTGTAGAAATACATAAATTTTACCAACATATTTAAGATAATCTTGTTAGTGAACCATTAGTTTAAAGATATTCTGGATAGCCCGTTACTGAAATTAGTTCTTCGCTACTGAATTGCTGAAGGTTGAGTTTGAAATTTATTTGTGACGGAGCCATTCAAATCTGAGACGAAGAACAGAAAATGCATGTTTGGCAATCATGTCGAGCTAATTGAGATTTAGTTGTGCAACAAAGTCAAAATATAATTATAACTTGGTATTCTCATATTCCCAGCTGCCATTCGCTTTTCCAATTTCTTGGCTGGCGTAGGCGTCACCGTCAACCATATCGGAGTCTCTGACGTAGTTCTTCCACAGCCAGTGCTGTCTCCACACTTTCTCAGTCGTTTCTTCAATAGGCACATTCTTTTTCTCCGGGAGCAGAAACAGAACGAATGTGGACATTATAAGAACCCAGCCGGCGAAGAAGAGGAAGATGCCATATTTGAAAAGGCAGAGCATTGAGAAGAATGCCTGCGCAATGACAAATGTGAAGACAAGGTTGATGCATACAGTGACGCTTTGTCCAGCAGATCTGGTCTCTGGTGGAAATGTCTCGCTGGGAATGAGCCACCCAACGGGCTCCCATGACCATGCAAAAGCCGACACGAATGTGCATATAACCATTAGCACTATCACAGCTGCTACGCCACGAGATAGCTCTTCATCCTGCTTCATCACTCTTGCCAACATTATTCCTATGATCACCTGCAATCCCATGAACACAAGGACGTTACAATTTGTCAAATAAATTCTGTTACACTTGATTACAATCTGTGGCTGGAGGAGATTTACCTGTGAAACAAACATCTGGACGCCCGCTTCGAGCAGAAGCACTCTCCGGCCAACCTTATCAACTGAGTAGATTGAAACTAGAGTGGCCAAAACGTTTACAACACCGGTAATAACTGAGGAGTAGAGAGAGGCATCGTTTTTGAAACCCGAAGTTTGGAAGAGTACAGGGGCGTAGAACATAATGGCGTTGATGCCTGTAAACTGTTGGAAGAATTGCAAGCACATTGTTATGATTAGTTGAGGCCTGTTTCTCCTCTTCAGAAGATTCCTGAATGAATGCTTAACTGACGCGGCTCCTGTGCTGGCCTCTAATAATTCGTTAAATTCTTGGTCCACGTCGTTGGTTCCTCTAATTCTTCTGAGAACAGACTTACCTTCTTCCAGGAGTCCTCTTCCAATCAAGCTGTTGGGAGTTTCTACTATAAATATGGAGCCTGCAGTAAGGAGAAGTGCAGGAATCCCTGCTAAACCCAATGAAAGCCTCCATCCCCAAGGACTGATTTTCTCTGTTCCGTAATTCACCAAGTTAGCAAAGAGAATGCCTATTGTGACGTTCAACTGAAAGAGAATATTTAGACCTTCTCTGGTTCTGGTGGGTGCTATCTCTGAGACGAAAAGAGGAACCGCCTGGAGCATCAAATTTACCAAGTTACTGTTGGTGGATATTAATTTCTTCTCCGGCTAGTCATTCTTCAGCCGTCCCAGCCAACAACCCGCCAAAAGCAGCCAACAATATGCCATCCAAGCACCGTCCAACACACCAGCTGCACCGTCCAGTATTAATTGTAATAGTTAACTATATGCATAGTCAAGATAGCATTTATTATGTATTTTATAGTTAACTACAAATTAATAGACTAGGCTTGTGATCAGCAGAGCCCATTTTGGATTTCTCCATGGTTTCTCATATCTCTTATGGTTTCTCCTTTGGTTTCTGTTTCCTCTAATTGTTTAGTGTTGTGTCATATTTTTCATCACTTATTTCAAATCATTGCATAACTTTCAAGAGGCCACAAATTATCAATTCAGTGCTTGATTTCAGGAAAATAAATTAACTACCTAATTAGCGAATCCAACTCCGCATCCCAGCAGAATTCTGCCAATGATAAGCATGGGAAGTTCTTTAGCTGCCGCGTTGAGCACTATTCCAACCAGGAAAAATAAGCCAGCAAAAAGCATTGTGGGCCTCCTACCAAATGCTCTGGTCGTATACGAGGCAAAGAATGTGGCAATGAGACCAGCCAGATAGAGAGGGGAGGTAAACAGTTGAAGCCCCTGGTTGTCATATTTGCCGTATGGATCGTTGTCTTTCATCTCATTCTGCTTGCGACACACAGCAGGGAAAAAATCCTCAAGGAAATCGTTCATAGATGTCACACCGCCTTCAAGTACAAATTAACCACAATAAAGCATGATCAAGAATATCCTTCCATTTTAAACAAAACAAGCTGCAAAAATTACCCAATCTTTCAGTTTAAATTCAAAAGATTTCTATGCTATATTACCTGAGATGCCGATATCGTAGCCAAACATGAGTCCTCCGCTTGCAGCGATGATGCATGTTATGCTCACGTACGGCGTTATCCTTGCATCCAACTCCATTCCGCCAGTAGCGATTGGACCTGCAATATGAAAACCTCCCGCAGGCATCTTTCTTGGCTAAGTAACAAAAGCTTTACAACCTAAAACTTCAAAAAAAGTATTTATTCTTCACAAGCCCACCTAGTGTCTCGAAATTCTTCAACGACTGAAAAGCAAATTGGTCCACAGTGTTTTACGCTGGAATGGTAAATTGTTGTGTAGTATGGAAGAACAAAGTCGCCCTCCCAATAAATATAATATAGCCCAAAAGTGTCAATCATATTGTCCCAAAAGTGCGTCGGTTGACACGTCAGCCACCTTGCCAAAATGGGTTATACACAATTGTCGTCATAACTACTCGTCTATTTCATGGGTGCAACTAATTTTAATAAAACACTTAGTGTGATTGAAAATTTTCAGAAAGAAAAAATGCATAATACAAACTAAACCCATTTAAATTTTAATCTAATAGCTATAGAAAATTAATACTAACTATAATATATACTCTCATTCACTATGAAGTGTCAACATAGCATCAATTGTGATCTAGGAAGATTTGAGATCTCATTTGCAACAAAGCTATAAAAGACTCTCACACACTATAAAGTGCCATCATAGCATCAAAAGTGGTCTAGGCAGATTTGAGATTCCATTTGTAACCAAGATTTGGTTAAATGGTAGAGCTCAAATGCACATTCCCTAAGCACTTTGGACCCTTCTATCTTTCCTTTTTCAGTCAGGAAATGCTTAACTTAATTTAGAATGATGATCTCTATGTTGTCCAATTGTTGGAGGAAGATAAAACATGTGGGAGCATCACAAGACACTGGTTGTTTACAGACATTAGAGTCAACCATAGAACCTAATTATTGAAACTAATATACACTCAACAATGTGAACACATTTATTTTCGTATGAAAGGACTTCTCACAAGCATCAAGAAACATATAAGATAGACAAGCCACTATACCCCACACAGATAGAGAAAACAAAACAAATTTAAACTTCACCAAACATAAGGGCCACCTCTTGAGATGGTCTAAATATAAATCAAATTCATTTCAACAAGAAATATAGAAGTGTTTCAAAAAAATGAGTAGATATGCATAATCTAAAAAGAAAATAAATTAAACATATATTGCAAGAGCTTCAAATATTCATCCCTATTTTCTGACATTTGCTACAACTTTTAGAGAAAATGCTCTATCATAGATAGCCTTGCTAGTGCCCAGTGAGCTTTCCCCACTTCTTCCAGCATATCAAATATAATGCCTAATGCTTGGCCATGTGATTTGAATAGATAGGTGAACTGCAAGTGAAAATCTATATTTGTAAAAATCAGATCTAACTATTCTACAAGCAAGATAAAATTTTATGTTAGATGCCAATTTAGAAAAAATTTAAATGAAATTTGTATTAGGCGAGCTACATTCACAATATACAAAAATACAAAGACATGGTTGAAATACTTGTTCAGGCTTCTCTTTATTCAAGAGGGTTCTAATGGTTTCGATTAGCACACCAACATTTGTAGTGTTTACAGCTTCAAAGAAGATCTTTACATCCTTTAGAGATGCCAATATGATTGAGGAGATAGATTGATCAAAAATACTATTCCTAAAATGGACAAGTGATTTATATATAACCAATAGACTAAAAAACCCTATATTGAAAGAATATATCACAATTTCCCTATTTATTTGACACTATAATCTCAAAGCACATTCAATAAGATTTTGTTCTAAATTAAATGGAAAGTGTTGAGCCAAGATCAAATTGCATTATTCATCTAGAAATATGTTCTTAGTGTCATTTTTTACATGGTATCTTAGATACAAGTTTTCAAGATCAAATGAATTTGTAGCTATGCCATCTGCAATAGACCTTTTAAAATTAACTAAAAAAACTAAAGTTTCTAAAACTAAACTAGAAAAAAGGCATAGAGGTAGAAAAAATGAAGAGAGGAAAATAAATGAATCTATTGGGTAACATATGTATCTATCACAAGATTACAAATTTAGCTACATAGGAATCAAAATATTTTTCCTATATGTTTCTGTCAATAGGATTAGAAAACCCATCTCTGCAAAGGCAAAGGAAAACGAGGCATTCACACCATTAATGTGCTTTGTCTTAGGTAGCTTTTCCAAAAAAATTCCTTCTGAGCCAACCATGCCTGAAATTGTCCTAGACCCACATATTGCAAACTACAAAACCATATTGTGAATTTAATAGTATATAAGTTATCCCATAGTAAATTGAGCCTGATAACATGTAATAGATAGGATTGGAAATCATAAACCCGCATTGGCATCTTGAAATTCATAACTAAGTGAACAAAGCCTATTGATTGATTTACAAGGAACATTGACTAAGATGGACTAGTTAGGAACGAATGAACCTAGTCACTATCACACATGGTGGAAATAATTACCTTTAAAAAAAAGAGGTAGTAGAACAATAGAAAAACTAGTTTATGCCTCCAAGCATCACTCAAAATAACATGTTCTCTACACCTGTAAACCATATGATCTCAGTATTGACAATGAAAAGTATTTGTATCATAGTTTTTTGTAAATACATCACCATTTTTAATCATTCTATTTATCAATGTGCATGCATAAAGTTTAATGAATAGCCATGTGACTCATTTGCATGAAGAGGAAGGAGCCCTACTTGCCTCCTATTGTGTTTTATCTTCTCATACTGACAAGAGGCCCAAGACTTCAGTAGTGACGCCCAATACACAAATAGTCTACAAAAATGCTAAATTCAAGACCTTCACCTTGATTTAGCCTCTTCTTTTTCATTGAAGTTCATGAAATCATTGTGTTTGTATATTTTCCTGCTAACTTTTGATAATCCTTTTCATTTAAAAAAAGAATAAACATTGAAAAGTGGACATTAGTGAAGGGAATGAAATATTTTGATTGGTTGTAGAAAAAAATATTAATCATAGGTCAAGTCCAAGCCCTAGCCATTAGTTTCCAGATACAACATGAACTAATAACTAAAATTTATTGCACTTGTTAATTCACTATATAAGTTTCATTACATCTGTTTTGTGTTACCGTTATTGTTACTTATTCTAATGGCTAATTCAAACCTTTCATATATTCTATACTTTTATATTTATTTCTTTGGTCCCAACTACTCATAATTATATTGTATTTGATAATTAGTTTTGAATTATGATTAAATTAATTTAAAAATAGTTGTTATATTATTATTGCTATGCTTATTCAAATTATTTTAGGGTAGAAGCAAGAAGTTGAGTCTCAATTCCGTAGAAGTCCATGGATTGAGATCACAATCTTTCATAAATGGGCACATATTTTAGGATTGGGTGCATAATCTGAAATTCAAAAAATGAGCACCCATTTTTATAAAAATCAGGTGCTAGTTTTTATTTTTCAAAAAATGGGTACCCATTTTTAAAAAAATAAAAAAGTTAGAATTTTTTTAAAATGGGCACCCATTTTTAAAAAGTAAAAAATGGGTACCCATTTTTCAAAAATCGGTTACCTATTTTTTTCCTTTAAAAAAATGGGGGTTGTTTTGTAAAAAATCATTGCTTTTGTTTTTTTGGGATTTTAAATGCTGATTTGACATTTTCAAAATGAGACCCATTTTTCAAATTTCAAATAATAGGTACCCATTTCTTACAACATGGGGCGAGATTTGTTTCTCCTACCTTAGATTTTGGTTTGGGATAAGCTTGGTCAGACGAAACCTATGCCTTGACCTCTCAAGATTTGGCTAATCCATTGAACTGACAAATTCATGCCTTGCCATAATTTTTAGAGGGTCTTCGCTATCAAAAAAAATTATGAAACAAAAACCCATTAGAGTTCTCATTATCCTAATTTCAAATTAATATAGATTTTATAGTGTTATTTTATTTACTATTTTTAAATTATTTTTTAATCAAAGGTGGTACCTAAATGGGGTGAATGCACAAAGTTGGGTCATAATTCCATGGAAGTCAAATATGTGGAATGCACATCTTCCAAAATAGGGACCCAATTTTAAAAATTTAGCTACCTGTTATGGTTCGGGTGCTCGATCCGTATTCAAAAATTGGGTACCCAATTTTTTAATACTAATCGGGTATGATTTCTAAAAACTATAAAACTCACTTTTTATGGGGTTTTCATCCATTTTTACTGGCATCATAAATGCGAGTCCAATTTAAGCTTAGAAATGGGAGCCCATTTTTGGATTTCTATTGACCCTTAGCTATTGTTTTTTAATGTACTAGGTATTTTACTTCTTGTTTCTAGCATTTTATTTCATTGTTTTCAGTTTTATGCTTTATAACTCTATCAATTTATTGCTTTTATTTTCATGTTTAATAGTTTTTAATATGTAAAATCATCAATTTATATTGTTAATAGTTTTCTATTTAGATTATTGTATCTGTTAATTTAATAGTTTTGTATCTATTTATTTTAATTTTTGTTTTGTCGATGTTCATTTTAAAATTATTATTATTATTTTTTGGATTGGTAAATGGCCAATGCCTTGAATCATATTTTATTAAATAAAAGATATTACAAGTCCTCCATTGAAACGAGCACTGGTATGAAAGAACGGGGAAAGAAAACCTCCAGTCTTGACTGGGAAATAGTCCTTTATTATACAAACTTTAAAGGGGTATTCCCCAATTTATTGATTACAACTAGAATATCTATTTGATCTTGGGCTCATCAACACCTTGATATTTTACATCATTTACATTAGCATAGATCCTTGAAGTGAAACAAATACATAATTGGAATCAATCACTACAGAAAGTGTAGGGAAGATCCAAGCCTCCATTATGTTTCATTGGTTGATCTCTGCTTTGTACCACAAATCATAAAATGACTGCCAAACAACATCATAAAAAACTTTTGATTCTAGCTAGGTTAGTAAAATTGAGACTAAAATTGTAAGTACTAGAAGTAGTATAATTGTAAAACAAATTGCATCAAAGAGTTCCACTAGAATAAGTGTTGATTAGGTACCCCAACTAGCTACTAATGACATTAAATATATAATGAACAATGCTTCACAAGAAATGGATTCAAACATATCAAATGACACAATAATAAAATGATTAAACCTTTAAACCATTAAGCATTAGCAGTTTGGGGGACTTAATTTAATAGTAATCCACCTAGTAGAAATTAAAATACTCAAGAATAAATAGACCCTAAATCTTAGCCTGAGTGAAAAATAAAACTTCATATTTCTTAGCACCAAGAGAAGAACATTGATAAAATTGAAACAAATATATATATACATACATACATACATATAGATATATATTTCTACACACACACACACACACACATCTATACATGTATACATATATAGAAATAATCATCTAAAAGTTATGATACAACTAAGTGTTATATCTATTAGTACTTAATAGCTAAATTATCCATCAAGAATAATTTAGTTAATAAGAGTGAGACGCACACATGCACACATAGAGATGTACACACACACACACACACACACACACACACACACACAAATATATACATATCTATACACATATACATATATATAAATAATCACCTAAAAGTTATGATACAACTAAGTGTTATATCTATTAGTACTTAATAGCTAAATTATCCATCAAGAATAATTTAGTTAATAAGGAGAGTTTCATTATCCAAATTTTCTTAAGACGACTATTCAATTAGGTTAAGTTAGTTATAATTATGTATTAAGATATTTTCATTGTCAACACCCTTATTTGTTAACTAATCTTCCTCCTTATTACCTTCCTAGAAAATATGTAGAATCTGAATATCTTTGAACAAATCCAAGAGATTGAGAATTTCTTCCAATATAGAATTTAAAACCTAGTTTGGTGTATCCCTTTTTCTAATGGCATTTTGAACAATCTATGGATCTCCTTCAATAATAAGTTTTGAGATACTAAGATTCAGGCAAATTTGGAGACCTTCTTGAAGGGCTTCCAACTTAGCGAGGTTGTTAATGGTTGATCTTATAGGTTTGGCCCTTTTAGCAATCCAATTGCCAGACTCATTATTAATGATGCATTCTATTCCAGCAATACCAAGATTTCCTCTCAAGGCTCCTTCAAAATTTAATTTGGTCCGACCACTAGGGGGTGGAATCCATCTTCTTTTGCTCCCTCGCATCTTTATTTTTCTTTTTATACATAAGTAGGGGATTAATTAGCTTTTCCCAACTCTTTTACATTACACCATCCTACTTTGAAAATGATCCTTCCCCTTTCAAAGTTTTCCTAGGATGAGAATGTAAGGTATCCATAATACAAGCCTCAATTTTATTAGTAAGCACAAATCTAGTCATGTCTTGATCGTGAAATATTCTTCTATTTCTTTCTTTGCATACTTTATATACAAATATTCTAGATTTTACCATAAGTACAAGCACTACTATTAGATGGCCATCCCCTAAGAAGATCATCTAGAGATCTTGGCAAAGGGGAGGTCCAACCCAACATATGTCAGATCCATTCCCAACATTATTGAGTATATGGGCAGTTATATCAGAGATGACTAGTATTTTCATTGCCATGCTTACATAACACACATCTTGAAGGACCCTCAATGCCCATTTTTCTATGTTTGTCAGCAGTTAGAATCCTATATTGGGAGGTAGTCCATAGAAAGAAATCTTCCTTTGGCATACAAGAAGGGTCCCAATAGAGTTTAAGGGGAGTATTAACTTCTTCCCACCTTTGGGATTAAGTGATTACTCTATATCCATTTTTAATGCTATAACTGCCATCTTTGGATGCTTCCCAAATGATTTTGTCATTTCCCACTAATTGCCTTATTTTCCTCTTATGAATGATATTTTCATAAACCTTTTTTTACTGCTAGTTCCAAGTCAATATTATCCAAATTTTTCCATTCCCAACTTATCTTTCCATTAATATCTTTTTTAGTTTTATAGTTAATGACCTTACACCCCCAGAGTTTGATTAATTGATCTTTAAGGGTAGCTGGGATATTGATGTAATCAACTAGGGGATGGCCATCCCAAGAATCTTCCTAGAAGAGAGCTTCATTTCTATTACCAATGTTCCACATAAGATATTTAATAATAAAGGCTCTACATTTTACTATAAAATTTTAGTTTTCAAATCCTTTAAGAAGGCTTCTCATTCTAAATAAACAGTAAGGATTGGCTACCTTTAGGTATTTTTTAGACATAATTTTTGCCCATTTTTGTTCCCTTTCTATGAATAATCACCAAGACAATTTGGCCACTAATGCTTTATTTTGCCAACTTAAGTTTTTGATATCTAGACCTCCTAATTCCTTAGGTTTACATAAGTTTTCTCATTTTATAAGAGCCAATTTTTTCTATTCTTCAATTTCATTCCAAAAGAATTTTTTGATTTTTTCTTCAAGCTTCTTATTAATACTTTTGGACAGAGGTAAGCAAGAAAGGGGGTAGGTTGGGAGGGTAGATTAGACAACTTTGATCTTTGTAACTTTACTAGCTTTTGTGAGCCATTTATCTTTCCAACCTCCTATATTTTATTCATTCTATCTAGGATACCATGCCATCCCTTGTTAGTTTTACTACATTTTTCTAGCTCTATTCCTAAGTATTTACATAGGAATGTGCCTCTTTTATATCTCATAATATTGTAGATCTATTTTTCTATTTTACGTTTGGTGTTAATGAAAACAATTTCTAATTTTATAGCATTTACTCTTTGACCTGAAGCTTCCATGTACTATTGAATGATAGTTTTGAGGTTTAGGGCCTCTTTTATTGAATTTTATCTTGATAGAATGGTATCATCTACATATTGTTGGTGGGTTATATTAGGGATATTTTTAGTTATAGTAATTCCACTTATTTTGTTGTCAGTGTGAGCTTTGCTAATTGCTCCACCAAAGGCTTCTACCATGATGATGTATAGGAAAGGAGATAGTGGATCTCCTTGTCTTATACCTCTTGATATGTCAAAGAAGCCTTCAGGAGTTCGATTAATAAGAACAAAAAATTTATTTGTTGAGATGCATTGATAGATAATATTAATCCATTGGTGTGAGAATATGAAGGTTTCTAAGATTTTGCATAGAAACCTCCAATCAACCATATCATACACTTTTTGAATATCTATATTCATGAACATGCTAGCCATTTTATTCTTATTGGCTAATAGTAATGTTTCTTGTATAATGAGTATCCCATCTAAAATCAATCTTCCTAGAACAAAGCCCATTTGTGCTTCTGATATAAGCTTCAAGAGAATCGGTTTCATTTGATTTGCTAAAATTTTGGATATGATTTTATAAGTGGTGTTGCAAAGAGGTATAGGTCTAAAATCCCCTAGGTTTTTAGGGTCATCTTTTTTGGGTACCAAAGTAAGAAATGTATTATTAATTTCTATAAGTAAACAACCACCATTTCTTGAAGTTTCAATGGATTTCCAAAGACCAATTCTTATAATATCCAAAAATTCTTTGTAGAAGAAAGCTTGGAATGCATCTGGACCTAGAGAACTATCAGGGTTCATGTTGAATAACATAGATTTGACTTCTTCTAGAGATATGGGTGAATTTAATTCTTTATTATCATCTATAGAAACCATTTTTGCTATAGCTTCAAGTATTTTGAACTATCAAAATTATTTAATAAATTATTGAAATGACCTACAAAGATCTTTGCTACATTGTCAGGATTTTTAGTGACAGAATTTGATGAGTCTTTAATTTTAATAATTTTTCTTTTAGCTCTGGTGTATAGAGTGCTATTATGAATTTTTTTTGTATTATAGTCTCTCTCTTCTAACCATTTTTATCTTGATTTTTTCCTCCAGAAGACTTTTTCCTTTGCTAGAATGTTTTCCTGCCTAGAGAGCAGTTCTTTTTCTAGAAAGAAGTTCTTATTATTCATACATTCTTTAATTACTTCTATGTTTAATTTTTTTTTAAAGCTTCCTTTGTTGTCTATTTTTTCCTTTAAATATATTGTTGAATTGCTCTTTATTCCACTTAAGTATATTTTCTTTAATCATTTTAATATTAGAAATAAAAATGTACATTTTAGAACCTTTGAAATTACCTTGATTCCACCATTCTCTAATGAGCTCCATAATTTTATTTTTTCTAAAAACCACATTTTTTTAGATTAAAATGGATTTCTGATAGGTTTAGTAGGTTTTAAAAATTCAATTCTAATAGGAGAGTGGTCTGATCTTGCTAAAGGTAGAATTCATGCTTGAATATCTAAATCTAATCCACTTAGTTCTCCTTTTAGAAAGAACCTGTCTAGTTTCTTAGCCTTAAAAGAAAAGTCTTTCCTTCTATTATTCCATGTGTCTTTACCATTATTAATTGGAATATCAAATAAGTTGTTATGGTTTATCCATTTTTCAAATTCCATAGATGCTTGGAAAATTTGTTGGAGCCTCCAATTTTTCATCTATATTCATGATAGTATTAGAATCTCCACCTATAAGAACGGGTTCATTCCAATGATTTTTAATAAATACAGTTATTTCTTCCCATATAAGTTTTTTTAATCTATGTTATATATTGGTCCATAGATGTTTATTAGAATTAGCTATAAGTGAGTCTTTATGTTTTTAATTCTTCTTCCCATCCATGAATAATTTGATTTTAGAATATTTAGAGTTACTTTCATGGGATTTCAAATCATTCCTAATCCCCTTAAGGCTCCTCTAGATTCATGCAAGTTAATGTTCCAACTAGCTAATTTCTTTTCTCGCTTAATTCCTTCTTCCTTATTTAGTTTTTTTTCTTGTAACATAATAATTTCATAATCAAATTATTTTAAGTTATGTTTAAGTAAGCATTTCTTGCTAGGAGCATTTAAACCCCTAGCATTCTACGTAGTGGTCTTCATGTTGTGTTGGGAAGGTTTTTCCCCTTCCCTAGATTAAGTAATTGACTTATCTTTTGTTGTTCTTTTTCCTAGTGCTCTTCTTTTCTGAGTTCTTTAAGAGACTTCCTTCCTCTTTTAGCTTTTAGTTTGCCATATTTGGGAGTAATTATCCCTTCTTGATTCATCAAAATACCCAATTGCTCTATTTTCTTTTGTGCATTTACAACACTTTCAGATTTTTTTTCTTGTTACTCATCTTTATCTTCATTTTCTAATTCTTTCATTATCTATTCTACAAGGGTTATTTGATCACCTATATGTAGATTATCTACTAAATCTAGTAGACTCCATGCTCTACCCAAATCAGTAATATCTCCTTGTCTTGTTATTGTTCTAGATTCGATAGTCTATAAAGCTTTACTTCTCTTATCTTCATCCTCAATTTTAAAAATATATCTTCAAAGGTGTAGTTATCTTTGCCTAATTTCAGAACTCATTGCATTAGCTCCTCTTTCTATAAGTCACTACTTTTATCAATATTGTTGAAGTTAAAAACTTGGATCAATTCATCGGTTAATAGTTCCAAATTCTCTTCCACTGCCTCATATGAAATTAACATTTCCAAATCTTTATTCTATGAAGAATCATTATTCAAGAAGTCATGAAAATCCGGAATTAACATTCCTTTTATCTTACTTTGGTCCTTCTCCCCTACCTTGAGCTTAGTGATGTTATAAATAGGAGATTCTTGTGTTGTAGTTGGTGTCTACCAAAATTTAGTGAACAAATTTACTGCCTCTTTTTGCATTCTATGATCTTCTTCATAGAATATTCCTTATGGTGCAGTGAAGTATCAATTATTTCTTTTGTGTAGTTAGCCTTACTTTGCTTTGGAGATACATTAGAGAAAAGAAAATTTTTTTCTATTTCTTCAAGAGCACTATTAATATTAACCAAGATATTTTTGTCCTGAGACCTAGATTCCTTTTTCTGACAACATTTCCTTCCCAATTATTTATTTTTTATTCTTAGCTTTCTATGTTTTTTTTAGTTTCTTGTTTAACCTTCTGTAGCTATTGACTATACTTTGCATCCCTATGTTAGTTGTATTAAGTTGTATTTTATCTTCTTCTCTTCTGTTAATTTCTTTGAATATTTGATCTTCATAGATGAGATCTATTTTCAACTATGAGCTAGTGCCTTTATATTCTTTCATATTTAGTCATTCAATATTTTTTTACTGGTATTAGATATTGAAGCGTTTCACTTTTCTTTGGTTTGAGATTCTTTTTCTCTTATTGCCTAAGGTATCTCTATGACTTTCATCTGACCTTTGTTGATGATTGGAAAACCATTTCTGAACTTTGAAATTGGAGTTAGGAATATTATTTTTTCTTTTCTTATTTCACCATCTTCCAATTCAAAAACTTCATTCCCTGTTGTATCATGAATAAGCTTCAAGAGAACTTTTTCATTTATGCACTTCCCCTAGAATTCTTTTTTGTTTATTATATTCATCATAGGGAAGGTATCTTTTAGATCCAAAGTTGGTTGAAATTTTTTTAATGTAATCTTCCTTTCATTATTTAGTCTGATTATTACAAATATTTTGCCTACAAATCTATAGGAATTTAAGTTATAGATAGATCTATTTATTATTACCTTAATAGGTTGGAATTCAAGATTTTTAGTCTTGCAGTTCATCAAAAATTTAATATTATTACAATATTTATTAGAAGCATCTATTCCTATCAAACTACGAATTGATGAACCTATTTTCCTGATAATCTCAAAATGCATAAGTTCAAGAGGGAGAGATTGAATGGAGATCTAGGTTAGCAAGGAGAAATTTAATAGTTCTTCCTTATAATCTAGAATCCATTCAAAGAATTTAACAACATAGCCTTTAAAATAAAAAATAGAGATAGAGATGAAATAATTTTTAACATATTTAGCATTACAATGAATGTAAAATAATCTATCTGAATGGTGAGATATACTTACCTGATTTTGACAAAATTCCTTTAACTAGTTAATGAGATTGATCATTTCTTATTTTGGCCCATTCTAAAATGTGAATACTCCAATATTTTGGTAGTCCTACCAATGATCTTTGTTTTCCTAATTGCTAATAATCAAGATCTATTCCTTAGTTTTTTTGAAGTTGGGGTGAGGAGCCATTTGGGGTTGAGTAGGGAAATGAGTAGGCGACCTGGGAATAATATTTCTACAGTGAGGTGGATATATGTTTTAGGAGGGTTATATGATGATATGAGATTTGAAGTCTCATCTTTACAAGGATGTGTTTCATAAATATTCATTGAAATTGTATTGAATTTAGATAGAAAACCTATCTACTAGGAATATAGGGGAAATCTATTTTGGGTTTCATATTTATTATGATTAGAAAAGAGAATTTTTTTGTGAAGGCTTTCAGTGGAATGTATGATAATAGGTTGAATTCCTTTTTGGGTAGAAGAATTGACTAATTTGGGGAAATCGTCACTTTTACAAGTTTGAGGATTTAATAGAAGCTTACTTGCCTTATTAAGAATCGGGGAATCATGGACCATAGAGACCTAGTTCACTTCCAATTTAGCCTAAGAACTAATACTCCCCTTGGACTTTAGCACTGGCTGAAACCTTAACCTCTCTAAATATTTTACTGAAGTCTCTTGAGTGGTGGAGCCTAATTTTTTCTCAATGATGTGATGTTTGAGAACGAACTGCCAAATATCAGGGTGTTCTAGTTCATTGGGTTTAATTAGGCTTGAAAAAGGATTTTTTCTCTTTACTACATACCTCTAATTTGCATAATATGTGCAAGTGGGGAGAGGAGTTCCAATGCCAAGTTTCTCATACTTATTTGTTTCCCCTCTAGGGTTTTGAGGTGATGGTAGTGGATGAGGCATCAGATGCTTGCTTTGCAGTTGAAAGCTAGGGTTTTGAATATGAACTAGATACCCTAGTTTCTTGGGTTGCCAGAAGTGACTACCTTGTCATTTTTCTTTATTCATAAATTTTGAATGATTCCCATATTTGAAGTCTACTCTAATTTCCATATTTTCTCTGAACACCAAATATTTTTGACAGAAAGAAAACAAAAGATCACAATGTTTTTAAATCCCTTTTGTCTTGCATGCCAAACCAATATAAATAAAAATGGAACCAATCTCCAGGCTTCCGATACACAATACCGTGTAGTGATAATGACAAGAAATATGATTGTAGCAAATGAAGCCTTTGCAAATTTTTGAAATTTTTAATACATAACAATAGTATGACAATAAAAATGCAAGCAACAAAAGGCTTGAAAAATGGTAGCAAAAATTCAAATTTTCTCTTCATACACTAAAATATAGATTGTCACTAACATTAATCTTGAAGGTTGTGCTAATTTGACATAAAGAATATTGTTAAATATTTTTCACAAATTTTCATACAAAATTATTGTTCACACTAAATGTTATTTAATTATGAGGAATTTCAATTAGATGGGAAGATAAAGTTAATTATGCTATTTTCACTTTAGAAGGGAACAAAAAGCAGATAATAAATTTGCTAGAAGAAAAATATACATTTAGTTTTAGATCATTCTCATGGCTAAGCATAAGGATCAGAAACCAAAGCAAAATGATAATGATATGTAATGAAGAAGGATCAATAAAAATGTTGACACGTTTATTTTCAAATTCTTTTTTCAAACAAATAATTCTTGACATTTGTAATGGATGCTACAAATATTGAGTGAATCAAATAATGAGTGTTAATAGAAGATTAGATCTTGAGCAGAAATAAAAAGAAAATATGTAATAAGTTATAGGATTCTGAAAATGCTAGCACTTTTTTTCTCAAATGCTATTTTAGACAAATAAAACCTGATCAGGGTTGAGTTAAATAGGTATCTTAGGTTCATAAACAAAAGCAAAATTTATAATCCCTCCCTAAAAATGTCGACAAATGACTTTTAAAATGCTATTTTAGACAAATCAAACCTTATAATTATATTTACTATGAATGCCACAAAATTTTAGCAGATGAAATAATCAAAAGTTTTTGGGATACTATTCATAGAGAAAAGTACCATTATATCACAAATTGCTACTACATTTCTTCAAAATTAACCCTAAAAGCAATTTTAATGCCATTGATTCTTCATCTATTGTTATTTTTCCATCTACCTAAAATAAAGGCCATCGCTCTACTTAATTGGGCTGTGATGTAGATACAAATAAAAAGTCCCTATCATTTGTAGATTCTTAGTTTTAGTTTAACCAATATATTTCTAATTATTGTTCATTTAAAAATTATTATTTTATATGTTTCGATGTATTTAATAATTTTTTTAGTGATGAATGATTAGATAGATGTAAATTAGATTGTTTAAACATGTAATTACATTGATGTTTTAGATTTATTTCAACTAAATTGTAAATAATTGCAAAATTGTTTTGTAAACCATATAACAAAAAAAATAAAATATAAACAATATTCCTAAGTCTAACCTCAACCTAACAATAACTTTACAATAATTTAATCTAAACCCTAAACATAAAACTAAGTATTAATGTGCTCCCTTACCTTAAAACCATAATGTTAACTCTAAACCCTAGATTCATGTATCTCTAATCATAAGCCCAACTCTTTAATCCTAACATTAACTAAAACTCTAATCCTAAGAAATCATGTAACCAAATCCTTTACACAACCTTAGACCTAATTATGACATTTAAATGCTGACTCTCTTTTTCTTTTTTTAAAGAGGGGTAAACACTTTGACCTAGAGCTATGAACTA
The DNA here is from genome assembly GCA_028749045.1 of Cupressus sempervirens. Lineage (NCBI taxonomy): Eukaryota > Viridiplantae > Streptophyta > Pinopsida > Cupressales > Cupressaceae > Cupressus > Cupressus sempervirens. Next base: position 367,362,442 of record CM053786.1, on the reverse strand, counting down.
GTGAGGCCACAAATGAGGGACCTCGTCCCCGTGAGATTTGAACCTTGATGACAACGAGAACAACTTAACAACTTAACCATCACAACATGCCACTATTGGAAAACGTAGACTCTCTTAAATTCTATTTGCGATTTTCAATAAGTAATATTTCCCTTCCAAATGAAATGTAATTTTAAATCCCATAATCCAAATTATGTGTCATCATATCAATTTATCATTTCATTATTTAGTTAGATAAATTTTACAACAAGATTCTCAATAATTTATTGATCATATCTTTTTTTTTTTGTAAATCTACACTAGAACCATAAACATAATATTAACCTTGATGTAAAATCGCACTCTCACCATAATTCTAAGCCTAACCCTAACATTAATTTATTTATTTTAACTATTATATAATTAAAAATGAGAAACATAACCCTAATCATTAATTCAAAACATTATACAAGTATCATAACACATTTCTTAAATGATAAACTTAATCCTAAATGTTAAACCCTAATTCTAATTATAACTTCAAATCTTTAACCTAATACTTCATCCCTAGGTAGGTAACCATAACAATAACCATTAATGGAAACTATTATTAATCCTAACCATAATTAAAAATGGTAATCCTTAAACCTAGCACGTGATCCTAAAATGTAAACCCTAATTCTATCCTAATTTTTAAGCACTATTTCTAAGTGCTAAACTATAATCTTAAATTATCATCCATCAATCCTTAATCTAAACCTAAACCATAAATCTCAAGTGTAATGCCTAATCTTAAATGGAAAGCCTTGAAATAGTAGGCTTTATAATCCTAACTCTTATATTTTATGTTTCAATTACTCTAACCTAATTCTAAATGGACAACCCTAGATCCTAACCCAGACCACAATCTTACTTATATTAAATCCTAATTGTTTTAATATTGAACTTTGATTGTAAATGCTCTAAAGCATAATCCTAAACATTGAAATATAAATGTTAAACACTCATATCAAATTTCCTAGAAAATACATACCATAATCCTAATCATATCTCTAATTTAACGATGAAAACTCATACCATACTCTTTACCCTAGCCCTAATTCTAAATATCAAACCATGATTATAAATGGTAGACTCTAATTGCTCAATAATTTCCCTAAATGCTAACATCTAAATTAATAAACACTCAATTATCCCAATCTTAACTATAATTAAAAATATAATAATCGTTAAAGCTAGCATGTGATCCTAAAATGTAAATCCTAGTTTTTAAACACTTATTCTAAGTGCTAAACTATAATCTCAAATTATCATCCATAAATTCTAAATCTTAACCTAAACCATATTTCTAAATTCTAATGCCTAATCTTAAATGATAATCCTTGAAATAGTAGTCGTAATCCTAAATCTTATATTTTGTGCCCCAATCATAATGTTAATTACTCTACCCTAATTCTAAATGGATAGCCCTAAATCCTTACCCAAACCAAAATATTATTTATGTTAAATCCTAATTATTTTAATAGTGAACCTTAATCATAAATGCTAAAAGGGGAAAAAAAATTTGGAGAGTGATGAGAAGCACTGGCTGCCAACTGGGCTAGGGCTCTATCTGTAACCCGTCGTTGCTGTTTGATCTTTACTAATATTCTTCACTATTCTTTTGGATTGTTGGCTACTAGACAAAGTTTTTGTGGGTTCTAGTTTTTTGAAATCCTCTATAGTCAATTTTGGATTGGGATTATTTTATTTTTTGCATGGCAGGGCTTGGGATTTCTTTTGCATTGGTGAGAACAAATGGTTCTTCTCCACCTATGCATGCAATGTGATTTGAATTATTTTATTCAAGGGAGAGTTCCAAGATGAAAAAATTTAATGGTTAGTTTTCCCATAGCCATGATCGCCATGTTCTGGTTATTCCTCCAGTGGCTATAATCGAGGACATTGAATATTGGACCAATCATTCTTTGATATGCAAATTTTTTAGAATCTAGATTTCCATATCTGCTATTGAGGCATGGATCTATCACTCATGGTAGGTGGAAAATGATATGGAGATTATGTTGGTAGGGAATAGCTATAATTTTGTTTTATTCTCCTGCATGTCTAATCATGATCATGTTTTCAAAGGATGCACTTATTTCTACAACCATGTGGGGTTATTTGTCAAACCCTAGCATTTAGGATTTAATTTTGCTCAGAATCTACCCTCAATAGTGCTAGTTTGGGTTTGCTTGCCTCGCCTTCACCTGGAATTCGTCCGCAAAGACATCCTTTGAAAAATTGTTTCTTTGTTAGGAAAATTGACTGCGATTGTGCATCAATCCCTCTATTAAAGGGTTATTTCTTCTGCTAGAATTTGTGTTGAAATTAATTTGAATAACCCATTACTAGTTTCTTTGGAAATTTGTCTTGGGCTTCTTCCTAGGTTTAGCAGTTAGATTATGAATCCCTCCCTTTCTAATGTTGGATTTTTCATGAATATGGTCATTTACAGTGTCAGTACCCCTATAACTTGACTTCCAAAGGAGTGGATAGCTCTACAGCTGACAATGCTTGTGGTTTGGTAGATACTATAGGGAAAGGTAAACGTCAGATGGATAATATAACCAAGGGGAAAAATCAACAAGATGTTATAGGAAAGGGAAAGACTCAAATACAGGATAAGGATGGATTTACGCTTGCTCATGCACGAGCTAAGGGTCATGGTCAAAAGAGGCCTTTGAAAGATAGAATATCTTATTCAAGTTTTAATCACTTTGAGGTGTTGGATAGTATGGATCTAGAGGAGGCTATTCCTCCTACTATCTCTTTTGACCTAGTTTTCCCAAATGAGGGACTTGTACCTAATGATGCTTGTGGGGCATCCCAAGTTGTGGTGTATCAAAACTATGAGGTCCCTATAGCTCTTGTATTAGAGGCTCTGGTGACACCTGCTGTGTCAAAGGATAGTGATGTTATTCTGGCTGACTTGGTTAAGGATGTGCTAGCATTAGGTAAGGGTAAAGGGTCTCCTCTCCCCTTGGGATTGATGCATAGACCATTTAAGAGGGTTTCCTTTACTCCTCTAAGGAGTGGGTGCAAAATAGACCGAGAGAAGATTAAACTAATAGGAGATATATTGAGAGAGTCTGGGTTAGTGAAACCATTGGATGCTCATTTTCCCCATTCTACTCAATGATGATTATTCTCTCATGGAATGTTAGGGGTTTGAATAGCATCCCTAGATGAAAGGCTATTTAGAATCTAGTGATTGATCATTCTCTTGATGTTTTTTGTATCCAAGAGACTAAGCTCTCTCTGTGGAGTCTATGGTCCAACATGCCTCTAGTGTTTGGACTCATGGGCAATGCTAGTGTGTTGGGGCTATGGGAAATGCTGGTGGTTTAGCTATCTTTTGGGATCTGTAGAAAATTACTCCCCTGGCTAGGTGTCTTCTCACTCAGCTCTCTCTATGGTGGCTAGTACTTTAGACTCATGAGAGGTAATCATAGTTACTAATGTGTGTGCACCTATTGATATTGTGGGAAAGGAGGAAATTTGGTGGCATATTCAATATGTTAGAAATTTCCACCCTTATCATCCTTGGGTGTTAGCATAGAACTTCAATTTAGTTTTAAGTCTAGAGGAGAAGCAAGGTGGTTTGGCTAGATTTAGGCCTTCATTTTTTCTTCTTTGGCAACACATATCACTTTTGAATCTCTCTGATGTTAAGCCTTCTGATGGTCTCTATACTTGGAATAATCGAAGCAATGGGGTTGATGCTATCTTAGAATGTCTAGAAAAATTACTTGTTTCTTATTTCTGGGTTAGTGGCACCTTTACTCTCTCTTCAAAAATCCTAGATTGGAGGGGTTTTGATCATTGGCCAATCAAATTTTAAGTTATTGGGGCTTGTATTCCAAAGCCTCCTCCTTTTAAATTCCAATTGATGTGGCTTCGTGCCTCCTCTCTTCATGATATTGTTTTATGTTGGTGGAAAGATGACACTCTTACATATGGTACTACTATGTTCTCATTTTCTAAAAGGCTTCAATATGTTAAAAGGTAGCTCAGGATATGGAATAGACAATGTTTTGGGAACCTTCACTTTATGAAGAGGCGTGCTCAAGAAGATCTTGATGTCATCACAAGGGAGATTAGAGATCGAGGTTTCTCAGAGGATCTTGGAATGGCTAAATCCCTTACTTCTAGAGATCTAGAAGAATGTGAACTTCAAGAGGAAATTTTTTGGAGGAAAAAGGCTAGAGTTGGTTGGCTCTAGGAAGGTGATCAGAACACTACCTTTTTCCATAAAATAGTGCAATCTCGCTAGAATTAGAGCAATATCTCTTCTTTGGTTAATTCTCATGGTATACATCTAACTTCCTTGCTAGCCTTGTTCTAGGAGGCTACTTGGTACCTTTCTACCCTCTTCTTTAAGGACTCTTCTCCTACTGATAATGAAGAAAATATTATTTTGTCTTGTATTCCTTCCCTTATCACTCAGGAAATGAATGATTATCTCATGCGACCAATATCTTTTAAAGAGTTAGAGGAGGTGATCTTTGGCATGCCTAAGGGTAAGGCTCCTAGTCTTGATGGCTTTCCAATTGATTTCCTTTAGGATTTTTTGGGACATCGTTAATCATGATTTGTTGGAGGTGGTTAAGGAATGCTATTCTAGAAAGAAGATGTTTCAGGCATTGAATTCTACTTTCTTGGCTCTTATTCCAAAAAGAGAGGGTGCTGATAAATTGGAGATTTTTAGACCAATTGGCTTATGTAATGTGGTTTACAAAGTTATTAATAAGTTGATTGCTAAGAGAATTAAAAAGTGGCTTCCCATTATTATCTTAGAAGAAGAAGATGGTTTTGTTGCTGGAAGACAAATTTTGGATGGGGTGTTTATTGCTACTGAGGCTATTCACTCTATGGCTACTTCAAGGGAGAGAGCAATGTTTGTTAAATTGGATATGGCTAAGGCCTATGATAAAGTTAAATGGAGTTTCCTAAGGACTATTCTTCTTACTTTTTCCTTTAGCTCTAACTAGGTGAGTTGGGCTATGAGTTGTGTTACTTCTGCCTCTCTTTTTTTTCTTCTTAATGGTCAACCTTCTTAGCTATTTGGTGCCTCTAAAGACCTCTACCAACTTGACTATCTCTCCCCATATCTATTCATCATCATGGTTGAGGGCATGGGTAGATTCATTAAGTATCAAGTGTCCTAGAATTCTATTCACGAGTGGCAGTGGGGTAATGGTTTACCTTCTCTTTCCCATCTTCAATTTGTTGGTGATTCTGCTCTTGCGGGTCTTGCTAGGATCAAGGAAGCTGAAGCCTTTTGACATACTCTAGACATTTATTTGGCAGCTTCAGGCCAACAAGTTAATGAGCACAAATCTTCCATTTACTTTTTTAACGCTTCTAATTCTACTCAGCACAGGATTGCTAGTATCTTGTAGTTTTAGATTGGGTCACTTCCTTTGACTTATCTTGGCATTCCTATTGTTGTTTCTAGGAGGCTGCATCTCTTCTAGAAAAATTTGATTACCAAGCTTCATGATAAGGTAAATCATTAGACTCATAGATATCTTTCTACTACTGCTTGGGTTACTCTTCTTCAATCTGATATCCAAGCTCTTCTTACTTATAGAAGCATGTTTCAAGCTACTCTTGTTTACTTTCTCAAGGAGTTTGATGCTCTTTCTTAAAAATTCCTTTGGGGTGGTAATTTTCATAGCACTAAATGGAGATTGATTAGTTGGGAGTCTATTTGCAGGACTAAAAAGGAGGGTGGTCTTGGTCTTGGATCAACTCTCTTGAGTAGTCAAGAATTGGCTACTAAGCTTTATTGGTGATGGTGCTCTGGACAACATCAACTTTGGGCTCATCTTATCACTCATAAATATTTTCATGGTACTGATCCTTGCTTTATTTCTGCACTTCCTCTTGAAGGGCGTGGCTGAATGATCTGGCATACTCTAGAGACAGGTGTAGTGTTAGTCAAGAGAGGTCTATTTTGGATATGTAAGGGAGGTTCTAAGGCTTTTTTTTGTTCTGATGCTTGGGATGGATTCCCATCCATATTATCCATGTACCCTCATCTTCACAATCTTTGTGATTCTTTTCATGCCACTAGTTGGGATAAAGTGGCTCATTACAAGACTCCTTATCAATTGGGACCTATTGTTGGTTATAGATGAAAGCACTCTTCTAATTGGCCTCCCAGAGGCATAGACATGGATCGTCAGGAGATTTCTCAAATTATAGCCTCTAGAGTGTGTTTCTCTTTGTTAGGTCTAGATGTTTTTGCTTGGGGAGGTACCTTGTCGTGTAAATATCATGTCTCTGTTGGGTATCAAGAGATAACTAGATAATTATTTGGGGATGCTAAGGTCCCTTGGTGGAAGAAAGTTTGGAATAAAATTTCTTGGTCCAAGTGCAATTTTGTCATGTGTCTAGTGGCTCACAACCAGTGTCTTACATGGGATAATCTTTATAAACGTGGATTTTAGGGGCCCTCTTATTGTGTTTTGTGTGGTAATGGGGAGGAGTCTGTCTCCCATCTGTTCTTCCATTGCTCCTATTCTACTTAGCTATGGAAGCTTTTGTAGAGTGCTTGGGGTTGCAATTGTAGGCATGCTTCCACTTTGCTTCAGTTCTAGGCCCGCTTGGGTAGTGCTCCCTTCAAGTCTTCTCCTCTCCATGCTGATTGGATTGCTGGCCCATTGTTCATGCTTTGGCATATCTAGCTAGAGAGGAATCATTGAATCTTCCAAGATGTTTGGCTTGGTGTTATGCATCTTTTGTGAAAGATCTCAAATTCTCTTCAGGAAACTATTCAAGTGAAGTGTGAACTTGATGGGGGTATGGATCCGATAGATCTTGCTATATGTAATCGCCTTAATTTTCATCTTTAGGATGGGGTTGCAGCTCAAAAGTTTCCTTCTATGACCAAGTAGGCTTGACATCGGAGGAAAGTTCAGGTGAATCAGGATGGGCATTGGAATCCTCCTGAGGGAATCGAGGCTCTACTAGTATTGGGGGAGTGGCTCATTGTAGTTATGGTGACATTAAATTCTTTTTCTCAGTACATAAGGGTGATTATACTAACAATCTCATGGAGGCTTAGGCTATTTTATGTGTTGTGGAACAACGTTTCTTATAAAGTTGGAACAAGAATATCTGTGAGTCTGATTCCCAAGTGGTGGTGAACTTGTTTTACTCACAGCAGCTTGAGGATGTTAGTTGTTAGCTAGCCACTATTGTTAATCAAATTATTCTCTTTAGTACCTCTTTTCAGTTCATTTTACTAATATTCCTCGTGAATGAAATAGAGCTACTGATTGTTTAGCCAAATGGGCTTCTAGTCATGCTCCAGGCTAGAATATTATGGATAAGTGGCAACTTCCCTTTGAGATGGTGCAAGAATTTGATGAATTTTTTGCTCAAGATCGAGCTCCTTGATGAGCTCTCCTTGTTGTATTTCTTTCTGTCTTAATAAATTTTTACCCCTCTTTTTCCTAATTGTAAATGCTAAAACGTAATCCTAAATATTTAAATATAAATGTTAAACACTCATACTAAATTTCCTAGAAAATATATACCATAATCCTAATCATATTTATAATTTAATGGTGTAAACACATACTATAACCTTTACCTTAGCTCCAATTCTAAATGCCAAACCTTGATTAGAAATGGTAGACCCTAATTGCTCAATAATTGCCCTAAATGCTAAAATCTAAATTACTATGTGTTGGTGTTTGAAACTACTGAACAACAAAATGCTCAATACCAAAATGATAAAACTCACATAATCTCAGGATTAGCCACTCTCTATTGACATTTATATGTGAAAACCACTTGGATCCAACTTTCAACAAAACCAAGTATGGTTTTCTACTCTTTAGGTTCTATAGAACCAATGTGGTTATACCTAGGGGATGATTCAAATACTATTATTATATGAGAATTATATTACTTTCATTCTAATTCTCATATCTAGTCCCTACACATACACAGTTTATCCAATTCTTGATATTTTCATATTTATATACATCCCTCATAAGTAGATCTGGTCATAATTCTCCTAGGGTTCAAAAATATTTCTAGAAATAGCAGCTACTTAAGATTTAGAAATTAGATATAAACGACTGGTGGCCAACATTTATAACCTTGAACAAAATGTAATGAAAATGATTTTAATTTTATAATTGATTTGATATTTAGTGGTAGAATTTACTCTCACTCACTTATGATTTATATGAATAGTACCTTATCCATTGGGCAAAAGGTTAACTATTAGCAAGAGATCTAGTTCAAATAACTTGTAAATGAATCTATCAATTGTAATCAGCCATTTCCATTCTTATGAAGTGTCCCTTTTATAAACTCATAAACCCTACTAATTTCCTGAAGCATTTCTATAACTCCTTGAATTAGAAGCAACAATAAAACTAGCATACAACCCATCCAGATTGCATTTAGTCAATTAAACTTTATTTAAATGGCCTCAAACTAAAAAAACCCATAAAATGGAGGAATAAATTGATGACACTAATATATTGTAAGTACGCCTTTGTATTATCCTTTAGAATATTGATACAATGACCAATAAAAACTTAATGAAAAGCTTAGAATATCTTACTGATTTTGTCATTTCTACATATTATCGGAGAGTACACAACTGAAAGTAAACTTTTAAAACAACTACAAAAACATTGACTCATGGTATTTTTCTTTGATAAAAAGAAAAACTTATAGAAGCCTTCAGACCTATCACAATGCCTTGAAAACTCATTTATATAAGCATGAGTTGCAGCAAGCAAAAGGCAAAATGTGACTGACAGGTGTCCTTTTACAATGAGGAAGACAACAAGCTTTTCAAAATATCTTTATATCCATAAGAAAAAGAAACAATAGAAACAATTTAATATGACATTTGGAGCACCAAATCTTCAATTTTGTCCTCTTCTTCAACTACCCCCTACTGGTAAAGCCTTTATTTCTGCAATTGCCTCCCATACAATGACTTCTCTTTTTGCTGGCCACTCGCATGCTTTTACTGTTATTGGTTCACCAACAAACATTTTCCACCTGGCATCTGTGATTGCTTTACCTTCTATTATGAATTTATTCATTTTAGTTTCAATTTTGAACAAAGTATCAATGAGCTCATTGAAAGAAAACTCATCATTGTCACCTTCAAAAATGGATACCACCGATTGCAAGTTTACAATATGGTCAAATGAGCTAGACCATTCATTCCAATCTTTTATTTGGCTATCAAAATTAAGGATAAAAAGGATTAAGGAATAAAAACCATTGACCAACACTTTCATCTTATTGTAAATGATTGCCAATTTTCTTGTAAAGAACTGTAAAAAATCCTTTACTTTATCCATACCCTCTTTAATAGAAATGACTTTATTAGGAAGGTCTAACTTCTTAGCTAGAAAAGGTATCAATCTATCAAAAAATTGCATATAAGGTCCCCATTGCTGGAAAATGGGGTCAAGCCAACTTACTGCTTCTTTTCACATTTTCTCAGTAGCTTGCAAGTTGGTGAATGCACTATATGCATCTTGAGAGATACTCTTCAAGATGCTTACCCTATGATTTAGCATACTTAGTGTAATGCCCCGCCCACAGATCCTTGGAAACAAGGATGGAATACAAGCCTAGAATTTTATTTTTTATTTTTTATTTTTTTAAAGTATGAATGCACATGAAAACATCATATAGGGATCACAAAGATCGCAATAGAAGACTTCACCACAATCTCGACAACCAACAAATCTCCAAATACAACTACCAACTAACACATGTGAACAAAAGCCAACAACCACTACAATTAAGATGACGGCTCAAGAAATGACCACTCATCAAAAAAACACCAAGCTGGGATAAAATGCAGAATCCTAAAATCTGGCTAGGCCTGAAATCCTAAAGCCCTGAAAATTGGCTTAGTCTAGATTTTTGAAGCCCTGAAATTTCCTAGAATCTTTAACTTATCTCCAAGAGGTCTGAAACCTATCTCAAAAGATTCATCGCATATATTAAAATATATCTTAAGTATAAGAAATTAAATATACGTGTGGCAACACTCTCAAGGGACTTCCTTGGAACCATCACACGAATGGAGATCTTTTCATTATCTTATGTTTTATTAACACTCGCAGATTTTAATTTAGTTATCACTTATTTAAAACTTCATATCCTTCGTCAACCTCTGGCGCCATAAATGTCGAACTGCGAGATAGAATCCCCCTCTAGATGCTACCCTACCCTACCAATGCTCATCCTACGACAAGTTCCTGTGGGCATGCATACTCCCCTCCCAACCCCCAATGATCAAAACTTCTGGAAAAGACATGGAAGGTCGAGACCTGAAAGTCCTCTGACAAACGTACACACACATACTCATGTGTGGTGCACCACCATCATGAAGATCATAAGGACAAGATGAGAACATAATGCAAAGAGAACACTCAACTGAAAGAAACACGGGAAGGATAGATTCTACATGAATCCCAAAGCTAATAAAACCATACATCATGAAATCACACAACCGACCTCAATCCAGAAGTATGGATTCTACACGAATCCCAATGATGTAATAGGACCAAAAGTCATGAACTCACTCCATCAGCCTCAATCTAAGAGTATGGATTCTATACAAATCCTGGTGTCCACGAAACAAAAGCAAAGGTCCAATAGAAACCAAAACAATAGGTATAAAACCACTCAACCAAACAAAAACTGAAGAGTATGGGTGTGACACACATCCCAATGCAACAAAAAGTGAAATAGTGGTCTGACTGATATTTTTGAGAAAACAGGGTGGCACGCAAAATGAGGTAAAAACCCCAAATTTTGAAAAATTTCAAAATTAATACCCATTTGACCTTTGGGGACAAAAACCCTAAAAATCCAAAAATAAACTAGTTCAGACATCATATGCAAAAAATGGCCAGCATTATGGCACAAAACCCCAAACCCTCATCCCGAAAAAAAGGGAAATATTCATACCTGCCCAACTGGGTAGAACTAACATACAAAAATGGAGGGAACACTAGTTCTCAGCCTCCAAACAAATGGCTACAAAAAACAAAATTAGAAATGGAGTAGAAACAATAAAACAAGAAAGACCTACCTCACAGCCAAAAGGGCAAAATGAGAATCTGAACCATAAAATAAATATCTTGCAGAAATAGCTAAAAATTGCAGCAATCCAAGGTTTCCCTGAGCTGGATCCAATGAGCCCAACCTCACAATGATACCATGCCTGTAGCTCCCACAACGAACAAAACAATAAATCCTCATGAAGAGGATTTTGGGTTTTTCTCTCCAACTTTCTAATTCAAAAGTGAGAAGTGAGGAATTAAATTTCTCTTTGGATATTTATTCACTTTTTGAGTGAATAATCGATTAGGGGAAATAACCAGCCAACCTAGTTAAACCCTGAATCGACCCAAATGAAAATAGTCTATTCTTATAAATAGGAATTCATCTATGGAAAAGCCGCCAGAAATTAAAATAAATCAATTAAAAAGCACAAAAACCCAAAAACACAGAAATCTCCTTAACAACTTCCGTGACAATGTGAACCTCTAAATGCACAGACACGCTTACTGGTCTAATCACATAATGCAAATGAGTTCGGATTTAATAATCACCAAAACATTTAATTTAAACATTAATAAAGGATACGTCGGCCATATAAGGACAACATTGGTAAAATATGAATGGCTGAATCACTAACTCCATGTGCCATTGCCAAGGATATAGTTCTTACACACTAAACAACATGATCAAGTGCAATTGCATATTACAACATAGCCAAAGCAATAAATGCATTAAATCACCTAATTTAACTATGCATTTAATTATATTAAAATAATCTATTTACATCACTCACATTCGCATAAAGCATAACAATGCAAGAATGAGGTAAATAACCATAGCATTAAATCCATCACATAACATAATCAAAGGTATGTCCAAATACCAGATAACCAGATATCATCATAAAACACACTGTCATCGCAAAATGGCATCATCATGCAATAAGATCATAACAAGGTAAATGTCAGCAATGCATAACCTGTTGGTGTTTTAAAAGGACTAAAACTACTAGGCAACAAAATGCTTAATACCAAGATGATAATACTCATAAAATCTAAAGGTTAGCCAATTCTTGTTAACAATTGCACGTGCAAAGCATTTGGACCCAACTTCAACAAAACCAAAGGTGGTTTTCTACTCTTTTGGCTCTACAAAACCAAGGTGGGTATACCTAGGGATGATTCAAGACTGGGAAAACTGTATGAGGATTATTTTTAGTTTTAGTTTGATTCTCATCTCAAATCCTCAAACACATACATAATTCTTGATAACTTGATAAACACATCCCATATAATAGATATGGCCAAAAATTCTTCTATAGATCTGTAGATGTTCTTAACAATAGTGGCTAATTGATGCTAAAACATTCCATGCAGACAAGTACTAGCTAGCTTTGAAGATCTACAAGAAATAAAAGTAAAAGTTGATTTGATGCTGCATTTTGACAACCATTTGTGACATACTTCTTCTTTAGCTGAATCGATTTGATTAGTGCCTAATCCATTGGGGTTCAGAGTCTATAGAAAATTCTTATATCTAACTTGTTGCCTTACAACAAATTCTATCAGTAATTCTTATCAAAATTTATCATTCAAAACCCTTTCCACTACTAAAGAAACCTTATCACATTCACCAAAGCTTTTATTTAATCCATTGAATTAATAGAAGTGATAAATAGATATACAACCTAATTGGATTGCATTCAATTGCACAAGCCTTTACTTATACAATATCAAGATAACTAGGTAACTAAAAGGAGACAAGATTCAGAAAGAAATGATATGGGGACAATTCACAATTTGGATTTATTTTCTTTGAAAATTTTATACCATTTACAATAGACTCAAAATGACCTTCAGAAAGAAACACAGCTCATTCTACATTCATAGAGAAAATACACCATAAACTTGCTTTCAAAAATTTGGACCAAAGACAGACTAACCATATCACTTAGGAAAAATAGAATTCAGACCATTCTCTAGCCTTGGAATCTCACTTAAATAGTGTGAGATGCAACAAGCTTCAAGCTAAAAGAAAGTGACAGGTGTCTTGTAAAAGATACTTACATACATCTGTCATAAAAGACTAAAGGAAATAACAGAAAGGCTATTACATTGAACATTCCTTGGTGGGTCCCTTTCTGTTACACTTCTCAATTGTTGAAACAAGAAATTATGATCTGATTCTTTAGTTATTCTTCATCCTTAGAGTAAATGGCCATGAGGTTTGAAAGTGATGTATCCTCTTCAAATACTTGCAGACTTACTTTAATTTGGGGATTTTCCATGTCTTTATGACTAACTATGAGGGTAACTTTTACTTTTGCATCTTCCTCCTCATCATCTTCTAACATTTGTTCTATGAACTAATTTTTCCATTCATTATAAGCAGCATCATCTGGCCAATCAAAATTTAGAGCCTCTCTTTGTATAATCACTAAAGAATTTGCAAATTCCTCTAAATCATCAAGCTCTTTTCTCTTGGCATTATAAAATAACTGTATCTTTACCAAATCTTTGTTTGTCCTTGCCAAAAACTAGTGGTCAGTTTCACTCATGATGTTCTTAATCCTTTCATAAAATATTTCATCCAACTCTTTTTTCCACTTTTCATTTTCCTTTATTGTGTCAACAGATTCTAAAGTACAAGGAAATCAAATGAATTTTTCAGCAATATACTTGGAAAAACAATGTGTTAATCTTTTCTGCAAAGAATCCCTTTTATCATCAAAATCTTCTAGTTTATTTAACAAATCAAAAAAATTCCGTACTTGATGACGAGGCATTTGGATGGCAGATATACACATGACTATGATATCATTATTTCTCTCCCTCCACTTATGTAAAAGAGGAGTCAATTTATCATCATCTCTGTTTAACTCATCCATGAGGATTGCAATTCGTGTCAACTGATCAAAAAAGGTTCACCAATGTATTTTATCCCTTAAATACATCACACCCTACTTTAATTTTCCTTCATACTAATTTTTTAATTCTACCTGCAGCTCATGTAGTTTGGTTTTTTCTTCTTCAAAGTCCTCTGTAGTATAGAATTGAGGCCTTTCAGGGGTGTCTGGTATTTCAACAATATGGGTTACTTTAACAGATGACTATGGAGGGTATGCAATTCTAGGTGCACTAGATTTTCCCACCTTTCTCTTCCCAAGTATCTTCTCCATTTGAGACACCTGATTTTCCAAATTTTGTATGTGTGTGCCCCTCTCTTCATATGCCATCAACACTTCTTCAAATCTAGCATTTAGCTGGGAAAATTTATCTTCTTCCTGGCCAGATACCACACTACCAAATTTTAGCATTTTTGAAGCCATTCCCATTATCTATTTACTACCAACCTCAACAGCCCTATATACTGTTAAAGCACTAATATGTTCTGCAATAGAGATTTCCTGCATCCTAGTTTTATCCCTTTTCTCAATTGACCAAATTACAAGGGCTTGGTGATCATCACTAAATTTGACTCCTCTATGAGCCTGTAGTATCTCTTCTTCAGTTTGTAACTGGACATCCTCTTATTTTCTTATTGAATCAAAAACCATAGCATTCACTATATCTCATTCAGGTAAGATAAGGACTCCTGATTGTTTAACTAATTGCCTCCTGGGCTCAGGTGTAAATTGGGAAAAATCACTCAAAAATTTAGATTTTACCTCTTCTTTAATAATAGAGTCTGATTTATCTGGTTGCTATGCTTTTATTTTTTCACAAGCCTTTTCAAAATTTCCTATATTCAATCTCCACAAAAATTGTGCAAATGCTCTAGATCTCACAAAATTTTCATCATTTACAAACTTCTCGGAAGCTTGGGCAACTATAGGATCAATTTCCTTACCTTGATAGTCAACAACAGTATGTTGGAAATATTAATTTCTACTAATTGTTTGATGCTTCTAGATTTTTAGGTTTAGGTTTAGGGTGTGCTGGCTAAAGTATTTTCTAGAAGTTGGTAGCATTTTCTAAATCCATGTAATATTTGTGGCTTAAAGAGTCATAGTGAAAAGATGTTTTGGAATAAAAATTGCAAAAGTGATTCTATGGAAGGTTGTATCAAAATGAATTGTGGATGGAGCTATGGATTGAGTTGGCAGAAGATTACAAGTGTGATCAAAAGTTTGTTTAAGTATAAATGTTCAAGAGTAAGAAGAAATGCAGCAACATTTGGAAAAGGATTAGAGCAAGTCAAAGAAGAAACAGGTTTTCAGCATGGCATCAAAGCATAGAAAGGTTTTCGGCATGGCATCGAAGAAGGAAAAAAAAATTTGGCATTTGTGACAGATGAGGCAAGTGATAGGCATGCATTAAAAAAGGCATTATTATTGGAAAATGGCATTTTGGCATTCAGCAAAAGAAAGCATTTTGGAATTTGTATTTAATAACATTTGAGGTTGAAATTAAGGGGGAGTGTTGGAATGTGTAATTTCAACTCAAATGAAATGTAGAGGATTCTAAAAATTCCAACAGGATTATCGAATAGGGTTAGGTAAAGTTTTGGAAGTCGTATAGGGTTAGGTAAAGTTCTAGAAGTGGTTCTAGAAAAGTTTATTTCTCCTATGTCGGCTAATTTAGATGTTTTCAAAAACAATTAAAGACCTTTATAAAAGAGGCACAATGTCATGTATTTTGGTATCAAGAATCAGGAAATGAAATGAGTATATATTTTTTGTAAGTGTCTGTACTATAAATTATGTGTTTTATTATCATTGTGGATCCAATCCATCCACCTCCATCAGATTGGTATCAGAGCTAGGTCAAAATCAGAGCTAGGTTGGATAGAAGGTTGGACAAAATTTTAGATTGTGATAAAAGAGCAAGTGTGTTGGTGCTGCTAAATGGTGGATGATTGCTTGTGTTATGAGAATGATAGTTGTTTTGAAGAAGACCACATAGGCAGTGTTGAGAAAAAAAGAGGGAAAGTCAACCAAAAAGGTATGGTTTGAATTTTTATAATTATATTTGAGAAATTATAACAGCAGCAAAATATTGTGAGGATTTTAGCTATCTAAAGATTTGTTCAAGCTGTTTGAAGATTTAATTCTGGAATTAAAAAGGTGTTTAGAATTTTCTAAAACAAAGAATAAAGTGTGTTAAATTGTTGATTTCAATGGGAAAAGCTGGTAGAATTCAAAAGGATAAAATACATAAGTTAGAAGAAGAACTAGTGATGGTGAAGAAAGAAAATGCCAAATTATTGTGTGAAAAAGATATTTTGTAGAAGGAATTGGAAAAAGTAAGAAATGATATGCGAGAAGAAAAATCTAAATTGTTAAATGAAATTAGTATCCATATAGAGGCAATTGAACAGCTAGAGGATAGGTTAAAATTTGTGGAAGAAGTACATAATTGGCGGGTGAAGGAAACATGTAAGCTTAGAGAGAAAAATAAAGAATTAGAAGAAAAGTTAAATTTGTTTAATGATGTTGAGAAAATGAACAAAGATTTAGAAGAAAATGTGAAGAAATTGGAAGAGAAAAATAGTATGCTAAAGAAGGATCTATCTACTTTGAAACAAGAGAAAGAATGTTTGAGTGTAAAACCATTTGTATGTGATGTATCTTGTGACACAAATGATTTGAGTGAATGTGATTTTTCTGAAACTGAAAGTGTTTATGATGAAAAGTGTAAGAAAGTAAATGACAAGAAGTTTGTAGATTATGTTTGTTATGATAATAATAGTATTGGCTTGAAGATTATGAAAATAATGGGTTTCAAAGGTAAAGGTTTAGGAAAGGATGAAGAGGGATTAACGAATGGGATTGAGACTACAGTCAGGTCAAAATATGCAGGTCTTGGATATGATGCAAGTAGTGAAAAGATGAATAAAAGTTCAAGAGAATCAATTGAAAGCATAAAGATTGTACAATGTTCACACTGTAACAGGAAAGGGCATACAAAGGATAGATGTTGGGATTCAAATCCATATAATATTTGTGGCTTGAAAAATCATTGTGATAAGAGATATTGGAATAAAGAGTGCAATAAAGATTTTATGGCTGGTTGTATCAAAATGGATTGTGGATGGAACTATGAACCAAATTGGCAAAAAATTGTAGGAATGATCAGAGGGTTATTCAAGTATAAAGTTCAAGCGTAAGGAAGACTTCAGTACCAGTGGGAAACAGATCCAAGCAAGGCATCAAATAGGAAAAAATTTATTGGCATTTGTGACAAATGAGGCAACATTATTAGTGGATCCTATGAAAAGAGGAAATTGTTGGTAGTGAATCATTTGTAGAAATTAAATCCCGCGGCCTTGGAAGACACTATTCACGAAGGCATTAATTGATATGAAGATTTTTTGAAAAATAGCTTTTTGGGATTTGGATTTGTATGCAATGTAATTTGATAGTAGAAATTAGGGGGAAAGTGTTGGAAATATTAATTTCTACTAATTGTTTGATGCTTCTAGATTATTAGGTTTAGGTTTAGGGTGTGTTGGCTAAAGTATTTTCTAGAAGTAGGGCTAGTCGTAGCATTTTCTAGAAACATGTAGATATTTGTCCCTTGTCGGCTAATGTAGATGTTTCCAAAAATAAATTAAGACCTCTATAAATAGAGGCATCATGTAATGCAATTGGCAATGGACAAGACCATAAATGAAATATACTATATTTTATTATGCGATAGCACATTGTGTTCTATGTTTGGTATTTTGTATTGTTCTATGTTTTTGTTATTTTTCATGCTACCCACCCAACACAGTAAGCTCCAAGGAAGGTGCAGGGGGTTCTTGTGGCTCCCCAATCTCCAAATCTATGAAAGTAACAAGTATATTCCCTTCTCCACCAATTTGTCTTAATTGTTCCCCTAAAGATGCTTCATCATCTATCCTGATTGGGGATTGGCTCGGGGAGTATTGTTCTGGCTGAGAAGAAGAACATCCCTGTTCTAACTTCTGCCTTTTCAGAGCACTGGTTGTATGTGGACTTCCTAGTCTTTTTCCTTGATGAAGAGGACCCCGTTGCACACTCTAAATCATTACATAACTCGACCTTTTTTGCAAGGTATATTGGCTAGGAGCTACTATGTTTTTACTATTAATTCTTTTCTACACTTCTATAGCCTTGTCTGGGTATGCCCTAACATATGTAGCCCTTTTTTCATTCATATCCTATGTTATCTCAGAAAAATTATTCATCAAGGCCTACATCTTGGCTCCCTAGTATTTATTTTCTTTCAATGGGTCATAGTGGGAATCAAAAGCATTAATGAATTCAAGGGTTTTTTCTAAATACCATCCATTTTTCCTTTCTCAATTCTTGTTCTTGTAAGGTGAAAATGTTTCTAATTACATCTTTAGGATAGTAGACTTGTTGGATCATGCGAGAAGCTTTTATTCTCTCCCTAAAGACATCATAGAAACCTTCAGGATCAATAAATTTAGCATGAGATTCTGCCATGTTATATCTATCTAAAAAAAAGTTCAGATGTTTCCAGCCTTTCCTTACAAAAACAAAATCATGGGCAACAGTAACAATTGGAAAAATTGTGTCCTTCCTAGTCAACTCCCTCTCATCTATGGTGCCTATCTACCATAACAGCTCAGCTATTCCTATCTTCAAAGGCACATGAAACGGTAGCACATGAGGTTTTCCCAAAAAACCATACACTCTTATCACTGTTGAAACATTGTAGGGAATTATATCCCACTAGTTATGACTAATAAGTAGCCCTTTAGCATGGTCCTTAGGTCTAACCAACTCTAAAAATGCTTGTGGAATTCTAGGGCTATCTCCTTTTAAAAGTAGTCTAAGCTTTGATGCAAAATACCTATCAAACCTCACATAACTGGCACCTGTAGCTTCTGAGGTCATATCTATGCTCCATGTTTGTACTAGATTCTTCTCCCCCTCCCTGGTTGTTTCCAACTCCATATCTATGGAGAAAAAAGTAAATCCCTTGTACAAGCACACATGCATAAGCAATGAATACCAACAGAATGGTTTATCTACTTTTCCCTTTGCTATCCCAACCAAACCATTGTGAATTTCTCTTGTGAGAAATGGTGCAAAATCCAGAATAGAGCTCATTCCAAATTGAAGAGTTTGTGTCATGATGAGGAAAATTGAGCCTAGAATTTTCTCTACCTCATCCATTCAAAAAATCTTACAAAGAGAAACATATAATGCCCTAGCCCTAATGTTAAAATGTCTTTTCAATACTGGCTCTGGGGTGTTGATAGTAATCACAGACAAATTACCAACCTTGGAAACATGCTCTTGTAGTGGCCCTCTTTTCAAGTAGGTTTTTTGTGCATCATACCTTGCTTGTAGGTTATCCATGTCAATGGTTTCATGCACAACATGGTTAGGGTTGAGATTGAAAACTTATCTAATCAGTTCAGGGCAGACCCTAAAGAGGTTTACTCCAACATGATTCTTTATCCACCCTATAATTGGGTCATACTTCTTGGCCAAAACCATTAATAAATCACTATCGAAGAAAACTGTAGGGATTGTCAATTTTCCAATATCAAACACCCAGACATTGCTTAGAGGAGTATCCAGTTTTTGCTCTGAAAACCACTTTTTGAATAATTCTAAACCTCTCATGGATACTTGAGCATCTCATACCCAATTGGCCTTGTCATAGAAACCCTTTGCTATGGCTACTCTAGGGTTTTTAGGAATCAACTCCCTCCCCTTAGTTATCTCATGTACTAACAAAGGAAATTGTTCTAGAAAATCATCATGCACACCCCTTTTTGAATATTTAGTTTGCTCGAAAAAAATCCTTTCGTGGAGGCATCTTTAAGAATTTAGAAACTTTTACAATAGGAAATTTTTTGATTTCTACTGGTTACAGATCACTTACCCACCAAATTTTCCCTCCTTTCTCTGTAGTTTTCTCTACAAATTTTTCTAAAAACCTTGAAGAATTTCATTCTCTAGCTCTAGAAATCCTTTTGCACTGAGAAAATCTGTAACTATTCTTCAACAATGGCAAATTCGTATGCTATACAAGAGTATTTAAGTCGAACAAAGGAAACTTGGTATCATATTAATTCCTACAACCATTACTTTCATGCTACATTCTGAAGTTTGAATTTTACCCGTCGATTTCCCATGAATCAGATGTATTTGTTTCAAAAGCAAAAAGCCTTTAAAAATTTGGGATCCCTGGACATGTGTTAGAAGCCCGCTTGCCCGCATTATTTAAAGTCCTCGCATTTTGATAATGCAGGAATGCGGGCAACATTGATTTTACCCTGATCAATGGTGGACCAAGATTTCTTTATTTGGCAGCCCACTAGATCAACTTGACCAATGAAAACTTACCCTTTTGTCCATGTGCTCTGACACTAATTAAAGTAATTGAAGTTTTCGTGCCCATGACATCACTGCTTCCAACTTGGCACACCTATCACCTTCCACCCATGAGCATACTTCATTACTTTTAATCTCTTCCAGTGTGGCATGACTCAACGCACTTCCTAAAGCTTGGTCTAGGTCCTACCATGCTTGCTTGCTCACATTATTTAAAAATTGAGCATCTTGATAATGCAAGAATGCAGAATCAGTTGATCTTGCTTTAATCAACGGTGATTAGAATCTTGCGATGATTGTGCACTCATTCAATTTGAATGGACCAATGAAATGCTTCCTCTTCATTCCATGTCATCTAACAACTACCATAAAGGACACACTATTATTATCTTTCTGCAAAAGGTAGGCCCATGATGTCATCATTTCCATGCGTCGCATGCCCACTTCCTCGCATTATTTAAAGACCTTGTAACTTGATAATGTAGGAATGCGGTAACTGTAGATCTAAACAAGATCCATGGTTGATGAACATTGATCATAAAGTAAATTTTTCATTAGTTTGAACAACCAATGACAGCACAGAAAAATAAAACGTGCATAGGGTACTGACAAATCTGCACAAGGTGTCCTGACCCAATCTGACATACAAGACCTTATGCACACTAAATCTCAAAATCATCAAGGGCTACGTGTCATAAACTCGTTTCCCTACATTATTTAAAACTCTCGCAAATTCATAATGTGGGAATGCAAGAACCCTTGATCTTGAGAAAATCAATGGTGTTGAAGAACATTTCAACTTGGTGTCCTTTATTAAAAAAAGAATATCACAATTAAAAGCACATGAAAGGTTTATCACAAGTATTAAAAGGTATTTTGATGCAAACAAAACATTAGGATAAAATGCCCTGCCAAAATATTCGAAATAACACTTCTTAAAAAAATTTGAAAACTAGGGCAACACAAACCAAAGGTATAAGGGTTTTTCACACACTTAGGGCCTTTTTATGGATAGTTTGAGAGCCAAACCCTGAGAATTTAAAAGGAAAATACCACCCATAGAACAAGGCATAATTAGGATAATGTAACAATTTTCAAGATATCATAAGATAAAACCCTAATCTGCAAGAATCAAAGACTTAACTAATTTTTTACCCAAATAATAGAAGCTTTTCTATACTATGAAAAATCATACCAAAAGTGGCTCTATCTAGGGATGATAGACTACTTGGGTCTATGCAAGAATTTAGAATCTATGGAAGAGCAGACCACACACCTGGTGCAAACTTGATAACTTCTTCAGAGAGCACAAAACAACACACCATAACAGGAAACCAAACTGTACAAGGAAGCTTAGAGGAACAAGAATTTACAAACATATACAAGAAAAACACCCTAAACTACTGCTCATGGAAATAATAAGTATTTTTAAAGAAAAATACCTCTTCAAGAACTGTCCATGAACTAGTAGTTCAAGAATATTGTTTGACAAATCTTTGAGTACATAAGAATCCTCACCCCAAGTAGTTTCAATCAAATAAGGGCCTAACCAGTTAGGATCAAATTTTCCATGTTTCCCTTTATCTTCAATTCTAGCATTCCACATTAAGACTAGATCTCCATCTTCAAATTTTTTGTTTACCGTTCTTCTATCATAGAGTGTCTTAACTCGTAGTTGCAACTTTTGGTTCTTAAGGGAAGCTTCTCTTCTAGTTTCTGTCATTCCTACCAGTTCATCCATCCTTTCTTGCATTTCATCTGTAGTATCTTCATCATACAACTAAATGTAATTGTAGAGTCCTATTAAGTTATTCTGAGGCATTCGTACTTGAATCCCATACACTATATCAAATGGAGCTACACCAATGGCTTTCTTCACAATTACACTGCTAACTGTAGCTTGGAATCCCATGCTTTCTTGTTATCATCCAAGGTTCTTTTAATGACTTTTAACAAACTTTTATTGTTGGATTCAGCTTGTCCATTTCCTTGTGGATGATAAGGAGAGGATGATGACCTTGTTATTCCATATTTATCACAAAATTTAATGAACTCCTCAGACCTAAAGCACATAGCATTGTCTGTTACAATTTTTTGAGGACAACCAAATCTAGAGATAATATTATTTAGTAGGAAATTATTGACAACTTTACTTGTTGCATTTCTTGTGGGGATAGCCTCTACCCATTTTGTAAAGTAGTCAGTAGCCACTAGAATCCAAGAGTATCCAATGCTAGACTTGGGGAAAATCTCTCCTATGAAATCCAGACCCCATTGTTGAAAGGGTGCTTGAACCTCCACTGGCTTCAATGGAGTATTACTTGAAAACTTCAATTTTCTAGCAAACCTCTGACAAGGATCACCTTTTCTAATCATAATCTAAGCATCCTTGAAAAGAGAAGGCCATCAAAATCTAGCCCTCATTGCTTTATGTGCAGTAGTTTTTGCCATATAGTGTCCCCCACACACTCTAGCATGCATTTCGTTCAAGACCTCTTTTTCCTTTTCTTGATCAACACATTTCAACAATACTCCCTCAAAATTTCTCCACCATAGGTTGCCATGGACAATTATATACCTGATGGCTTGCAATTTAGTACTACTCTTTTCATTTTTAGGCAAATGAGGGGGAGCTTCCATATGTTGTAGGTAATATATAACATTGGTGTACCAATCACATTGATCCATGTCACATAAGTCAGCTCTGAGATCATCACTTACCATATTTATCTAATTAGCCTCTAGATTAGCTTCAGCCATGAGTTTGGCCAAACCTTGACCCCTTACCAACTTAGTTATCTTTATTTCAATATTGAATTCCTGGATCTTGTTGATCCATCTACACCTTCTGCATGATACTTCCTGTTGAGAAAATATATCCTTGACTGTAGCACTAGGTACAAAAGTAATAATAGTAGCACCTACTAGGTAACATCTAAAAGCTTTTACAACCTTTACTAAAGCATATGCTTGTTTTTCATTTATTTCATACTTCAATTAAGCAGGCTGTAGTAACTTACTGAAAAAGACAATATGTTGTTCATATCCTTCTTGAACTTTCTACAATAAAACTATAGCTACAATGTGAAAAGATGCAAAAGAAAAGATATGCATAGGCTTTGTGTAATCTGGAGTTCTCAGTACTGGAGCATTTTTTATTGTAGTTTTAATATCCTCAAATGCTTTTGAAGGCTCACCATTCCAATCTATAGTGGCTTCCTTCTTGAGCATCTTAGAGATAGGTCTACTTATTTCAGCAAAATTGGTAACAAACCTTCTAAGAAAATTGACTTGGCCAAAGAAGGATTCAATTCCTTTTACATTTTTTGGCTTGGGGACTTTATCAATAGCTGCTACTCTTTCAGGATCTATTTTCACCCCATCCTTAGACACTATATGCCCTAGTAATTTACCTTCTATGACCTCAAATGTGCATTTCTTTACGTTCAAAGATACTCCATATTCCAGAGCTTTGATAAAGATTTTTTCCAAATGTCTGCAGTGATCCTCAGCCTTCTTAGAATATGTTGTAAGATCATCCTGGTACATAACCATAAATTTATCAATATAATCATGAAATTCCACATCCATGGCTCTTTGGAAAGTAGCTCCTGCATTAATTAGGCCAAATGGCATCCTTACATATACATATGTTCCCCATGGGGTTTTGAAGGTTGTCTTGAACTATTCACTTTTGTTTACTAGAACTTGATTATATCCAAAGAAGCCATCCATCATTGACATTAACTTAGAGCTAGTCACTTGCTGCAACATGGCTTCCAGTTTGGGTAATCCATAATTGTCCTTCAAAGATGCAATGTTTAAGTTCCTGAAATTGACACACAATCTTATATCTCCATTCTTCTTTCTGACAGGCACCAAATTTGAAACCCAGGTGGAATGCCTAATTGCTTTGATTATTCCCCCATCCCTTAGTTTCATCAACTCTTCTTGCATTTTAGGAGCTAGGGTAGGGTTTATTGGTCTTTGTTTCTATCTGAAAGGTTTTACATTATCTTTTAATGGTATGAAATGCTGGAACAGATCTTCCCTATAAGCCTTAAGGTCATCATATGACCATCCAAAAACATGTATATACTTTCTAAGTAGGTAAATCAATGTTTTTTTGATTTTAATAGGTAGATTTTGGCCAATATAAATCCTTTTGGAGGTTCATAAGTACCTAGGTTTATCTCTTTTAATTCCCGAGGTTTAAGATCCTTAACTCTTGGTTTTACTCTGTCCTGGTTATCAAAAATGTTTTCCAAGACCACTAGCCCCTTAGGCACTTTATTGGTTTTCAATTGCATAATCTCTTAGCCAAAAATCATTTCCTTACCATCTATGGTTTCAATCAGTTCACTGCAATCCATTTCTTAACCATGGTACTTATCTTCATTCAACAAAAAATTTGTGATGTCTTTGTCATCTTCAAAGACTTGCCAGTTTTCAATGTTATCAGGTATGGAAGGCCTATTTTGTACCTCAATTTGAGGTATTCCTTCAAATGATATTTCCTTAGGCTTGATTGCTACATTTGCTAACAAATTAGCCATCTTATTTTGAGTCCTATCTCTCCATGAGATACCAAATGCATCAACGGATTCTATCTGATCCCAAAATGCATTTCTATACTGCTTTAATCTCCTATTCTTGGATGCATAAGTTTCTTTTATCTAGGAGATGACTAACTCAAAATCCCCTATAACATGTAACTTCTTAATCCCATGATGTATGACAACTTTCAATCCTAGCAACAATGCCTCATACTCTGCAATATTATTTGTGCAGGAAAACTTCAATGTGAACAAATATTTGAAGGTATTATTCTCAGGGGAGACAAAAAATACACCTACCCATACACCCTCTTTAGAACTAGCCCCATCAAAGAACATTTTCCATAATTTTGGTGAGTTCGTACAACATTCAACTTCATGTTCAATTATAGCCGATAAATTCTGAACTTCTTGAATAATCAATTCAGCTCTGAAACCATTAACCCCAGTATCTAAGAAACAAGTGGCATCTTTTTCAATTTCTTCCCCTAAAATGTGATTAACCCTTGGTTCTCTATTTACCCTAATGGCTTTATCCCCAATGTGGAAAGTATCATAGGTTAAGTCACACTGTAGGCTTCCCCCCATGCTAGCACTCCATTTTTTGGAGAGTAACATTCCATAGTGTGGAGGTATATCCACCACCAGGACAAACACTCTAGGTTAGGATATGCAGCTAGTTTGAATGGTAAAGCATTTATGGTACCTATGATTGGGACTTCCCTAGCATCCATTCCTCTACATCTTCCCTGCTTGGTATCCACTTTCAATCCTAAGGCTTCCATTACTTTGAAAGGCATCATGGTGTTGGAAGCTCCTGAGTCTATCATACAATTTTTTAGGGTCTTCCCTTTTATGATTAGACTGAGGAAAAAAGGATCAATATCTTCTATAAATGCCACTTAGGAATCATCTAAAAACATTTGAGGAATTTGGGATATGATACCATTATCCTCTATTACTAATGGGGTTTGTTGGGCAATAGTTTGATCTACAACAGCATTACTATTTCCTATCCCACCCAACCATGATAAAGCCTTGTTCTTATGCTCTTCAATTCGAAGAAGTTCAGACAAGGGAACTTTTACAGTAATTTGGGACAACATAGATATCATATCAACAGGTTCAACAATAGTGGGTTTTACAAGAGTACCTGGAGCTTATGTCTTTTGAACATCAGACACCACTATTTGCTTGGTAGTATCAGGTTCTGATTTCTTTGGTTGCACAACTACTTTTGTTGTTTCATTTATTTGAAACTGAACCTTCTTTTTTGGTTCCCACTTCTTTCCCTTGTTGTCATTGATCTTAGGCACATGTGTACTGACCTTCTTATTTTGATCATTCATCTTATGGGTGATATATTTGATGAATACACTAGAATGCTTTCCTGCATCATTATTTACTATTCTATTTCTCATATTGTAATTACTATGGACTTGTGAAATCATTTTTGTTTTAATTCTGTCAATTTCCTCTTTGGAGGGCATTCTTAAGCTCGTGAGACCTACATCAGAAGATGTAATGCATACCTTATCTGTATCATACCCTTCATCATCTAAAAGCAATTTTTGATGATGTAAATGATAAGCAATTCTCTGACTCGTAATATCATTTTTCAGGTTCCTCAGAATCAAAATCTACAGAGTCATCACACATGCTCACCATATTGTAACTTATGTCATCATGGCTTTTCTCTTCACTTTCTTCTTTAGGCTGCATACCTTGACCTTGGGAAAATGACTGAGCAACAACACAATAATCAGTTGAATGAGGTGACTGGCATATAATGCACCATCGTACATCATCATTCATATTCACAGTGTTCCTTTGCAGGGGATCTAGAGTACCCTTATCCTTCACATTTTGGGTTTGATTGGGAACTAGCTTACCATCTTTCCACTCAGTGGTGTAAGGGTAATTTTACATTCTAGGCTGCCTGTTGAAACTATTGTTATTCACAGCAGTTCTCTCAACAACATTTGGCTTATTAAAATTAGTGGGATTCATCTTCTTAAGCAATTACAAAACTTGGCCTATAGCGGGTTATTCTGGCTTCTTTCCTATAGGAGTTTTATCAACCTCCCTTTTATTATTGTTCTTAGGATTGAAAAGCTTTGGATCATCCCTCCTACCCAGTTTGCCAGATGCCTTCCTATTATTCTCTATATTTACTACAATTTTATAGGCATCCCTTAAAGTCTTCAAATCCTTATCCCTCAATTGATAAGCCATTTTACAATCAAAAGCATTGAAATATGTTGTTAGGTAGACATCTTCATACAACCTCATAACTTGAAATAGTCTATACATACCTTTCTGAAATCTTACATTGAAATCAAATGTGGACTCATTTGGATTCTTCTTGATGTTTTTGAATTCATTTAACATGAATCCTACATTAGTGTTGTCTCCATATTGCTCCTTGAATAATTTCTCCAAGTCACTCCCTGATGTGATACTATCATCTGGAAACCTCCTAAACCAATCCCTTGCATCCTCAATTAGTGAATGCACAAACAATTTAATTACCATATCTTCATGTTAAACTTCATAATCATTCAACATATCAATGAAAATTCTCAAATGTTCTTACTAGTAACAGCATTATTTCCAGAGAACTTGACCACTTTGTCCCTTTAATCAAATGATATGGGATGTGGGGCACCAGGAATACCAGAAAATGATATTTGTCTATACTTTTCCAAGTATATAGGTTTCTTCTGGAAACCAAGAACATTTGAGGTACTTTATATGTAGGCTTGACTCAGAGGAGCAGCTTGGGATTGTTGAGGTGGGACAAATGGGAGTTGGGTGCCAATAGTGGAAGATGAGGCAGGAGCAGATTGGGGTATTCCCTGAGTTGAGATTATTGGACCAGTAGCTGGTGCAAGAATTATAGGTGGGATAGACAAATTGCGCCATGAAGCCAATGTAGAATTAGATTTTATGAATTGTATTTTTCTCCTAGTTTCTATAGCTTGAGCTTCATTCTCAACTTTCTCAAGCTCTTTTGCAAGATCTTCCTTCTCTTTTCTAGCCTTCTCCAAATCTAAATCTAATTTTGATATGGAGGGTTGTATGGGTTTACTTGGTAGAGCTTGAGGTTCATTTATTTGGATTCCTATAGCTTTGCCTTTCCCTTTATCTGGAGCTTTTGCAGTGGGTTCTACAAGGTCCATTTGAATAGGTTTATAGGCTTGCACTTGAGCAATAACTGGTTCTTGCCTTTGATTTAGGAATTTTTCTTTTTCTTAAACTTTAGCTCTTAGATTGCCTACATCTCCAAATACATCAGTATGGAGAGTTGTGGTATTTTCTTCTAACTTTTTATTTTGCTCCTTCAAAGCAGCCATCCTTCTTAGCAAAGCATCCCTTTCTATTATGGCATCCAAGGTGGCTTGCTCCTTCTCTTTTTCAAGACGAATGCGTTTAGCTTTTTCCTTAGCAATCCATTTCTTCAAAACTCCTATCTCAAAATGCACTTCTTTAGGATCTACAGAAGTAGTCTCTGAATCAGCAGGATCATCCAGATCTATAAGGTTGGGCTCCACATATGGGGTTGCTTTGGGATTAAAAGGATTATCAAATGAACTCCTGAATCCTAGCCTATAGTTCATATCTACTACAAGATCTGGCCTTGATGAAGCAATTCCTACCATGGACACATCTTTGTCCTAAAAGAATCTCTCATCTCGTAATGAGGTACTAAAAATGCCTCCTAAGAGTCTTGTAGTTTCGAGTTCAGAACTAAGTGAAGAAGACTCTCTTCCTAATACTGGTTAATACTAAGAATTGATGGATGCATTGCCTTTGTCTTTCCAGGTGGGATTTGGATCTGTCTTTTTCTTATTTTGGTTCTTCCTACCACCTTGGGGTAGATTAGCGTACATTGATACATTAGGATTGGCTCTCATGTAAGCTCTTGTGTTCTTTCTCTTGTCAGCCATATTCACCTTTTGTTAAAATAAGAACTAGCTTCAAAACCTTGAGAGAGTCACCACCCTATTCTTGGGAAAATATACAATGACACTTATTGCTAACTCAAAGTAGACAACATACAAGTAGAAATAGAAATATTTGACACAGACAAACCAATCACTGATTTTGTAAGACTGCAACTCTTGCTTTTTAGATAAGACACTTGGATAGGCTAGACACTTCAGTGTGTAGCTATGGTACTTGGGCTATATCCTTTTTTTAAAAATTCTCAAGGTTTGTCACTAAAAGATTCCCTTATAACCACAGGCAATACCTAGATAACATGACACACACGTATACAACAAGACTAAAGAAACTATAGTACTCTTCACATATGTGTTAGACAACTCCCCAGTAAAGTTGCCATTTTGTTGGTGTTTTAAAAGGACTAAAACTACTAAGAAAAAAAATTCTTAATACCAAGATGATAATACTCATAAAATCTAAAGGTTAGCCAATTCTTGTTAACAATTGCATGTGCAAAGAATTTGGACCCAACTTCAACAAAACCAAAGGAGGTTTTCTACTCTTCTAGCTCTGCAAAACTAGGGTGGATATACCCAGGGATGATTCAAGACTGGGAAAACTGTATGAAGATTATTTTTAGTTTCATTCTAATTCTCATCTCAAATCCTCAAACACATCCCATATAATAGATATCGCCAAAAATTATTCTATAGATTTACAGATGTTCTTAACAATAGTGGCTAATTGACACTAAAACATTCCATGCAGACAAGTAGTGGCTAGCTTTGAAGATCTACAAGAAATAAAAGTAAAATTTGATTTGACGTTCCATTTTGACAACCATTTGTTACATACTTCTCCTTTAGCTGAATTGATTTGAGCAGTGCCTAATCCATTGGGGTTTTGAGTCTGTTGTAAATGGTATACAATTTTCAAAGAAAATAATTACAAATTGTGAACTGTCCCCATATCATTTCTTTCTGAATCTTGTCTCCTTTTAATTACCTAGTTATCTTGATATTGTATAAGTAAAGGCTTGTGCAATTGAATGCAATCCAATTAGGTTGTATATATGTTTATCACTGCTATTAATTCAATGAATTAAATAAAAGCTTTGGTGAATGTGATAAGGTTTCTTTAGTGGTGGAAAGGGTTTTGAATGATAAATTCTAACAAGAATTGCTGATAGAATTTTTTGCATGGCAACAAGTTAGATCTAAGAATTTTTTATAGACTCTGAACCCCAATGGATTAGGCATTGATCAAATCAATTTAGCTAAAGGAGAAGTATGTCACAAATGGTTGTCAAAATGCAGCATCAAATCAAATTTTACTTTTAATTCCTCTAGATCTTCAAAGCCGGTAAATACTTTTCTGCATGGAATGTTTTAGAGTCAATTAGGCACTATAGTTAAGAACATATGTAGATCTATAGAAGAATTTTTGGCCATATCTGTTATATGGGATGTGTTTATCAAGTTATCAAGAATTATGTATGTGTTTGAGGATTTGAGATGAGAATTAGAATGAAACTAAAAATAATTGCCATATAGTTTTCCTAGTCTTGAATCATCCCTAGGTATACCCACCCTGGTTTTGTAGAGCCAAAAGAGCAGAAAACCACCTTTGGTTTTGTTGAAGTTGGGTCCAAATGCTTTGCACATGCAACTGTTAACAAGAATTGGTTAACCTTTAGATTGTATGAGTATTATCATTGGTATTAAGCATTTTGTTGCTTAGTAGTTTTAGTCCTTTTAAAACACCAACATAACAAAATAATCCAACATGAAAAATCGATTTAATTACTTAAAAATTTAATACACATAAACAACCATAGTCATAAACATGGCTAACCACTACTACAAGAACCTAGTCCAGTGTAGCATGGTAATAGTACATAGTGCAATCTCTGCCCACATCTCAAGGTAATCACAGAACAGCCTCATGATACCACATTGATCCTAGTAAGTACTTGCACAAACCTTAGTGAACCATAAATCATAACATAATCTCATAGATCAGTCAAAGCATAATCAAAACAACTGATACAAAAACATAAATCCAAACACCTCGACGGTGTATACCACTTAGGGTCACAATCATGATCCCATCTCAACAAAAGATCAGCAAGGTTGCATTCATTAGGATGAATTATAGAAGTCAAATGGGAGAGGCACTACACTCAACATTATACCCCTCTTTGGTGTATTATCAGTTTGTGGAACCTCACCTTCCACATTCACCTCTAGTACTAGCACTAGCACTATTACCCCTATGGGTATGTCCTCTATTTGGACTTCTACTTCAACAATGTGCCTAACCTCTTTCACACTCCCTTGTGCACATTCTGCCTCTATTCTCTAACTCTTATATTCTCTTTGTTTGCACATAGTTGATTTTAAGCTCTTCTTCATACAATTTCCTAACATCTAGGCATTCATTATAGGCAACATCAAGCCTATCCTTAATTTGGTCCATCTTTTCCTCATTCATGAATGTAAAGTGTTTAACCATGCTATAGATGTCTTTTCCTGTGGTATTGTCCAATGTCCAAACAATCATATTACCTTAGGCAGTCTCCTCTACATTCATCATATTAGGTTTCCTAGTGTCAGGGGCAACACTCCATATAACAAGGGTCTTAGTATCCATACTAAAACCTGACCCTCTCTTCAAACCTTCACTACTGCTGGCCTCATAACTGATTGCCTTGACTTTCTTTCTAATTTGGTCAAGTACAAAGGTACTTTCAATATCCCATCCTGGTATTAGAATCATACCACTCCTATGTACCAACTCCCTGGCTTTTTTAGGTTTCATGGTCTCATTGTCTGGATCATATGCCAACAGTTTATTCTTCTCAGGATCCTCTATTGGCATAAGGCTCAATGTGAGCTCATTTTTCTTAATTCTATATAAAAAAAACTTTTAAATTCAAATTATTTAATGAAATCATCATCTTCCATGAATTTCTCAGATTGGATAAGTCTATCATCCAATCTAGAGGTTGTAATTTGTAAATCAATCGAGGCTCTTCCTACCTCTATTATAATTTCATGTAAGTAATTTTTCCTAATATCAAAAGGATACTGATCTTTCCCTGGTATGACTTGTAGGGCTCTGCTCACCACCCTCACTGCGATGTGCATGGTTTTCTATCTCTTGTTTCCTTTAGCCACCCATGTAGAAGATAATGGTTGTTCTTCCTCCTCAACATCAATTTCCAACTAGACATCAGGCTTAGGGGATTATCTATTCACTGTTGCCTCTTCTGATACTGGCTCACTTGGCATTTGCACCATAATACAATCAAAATTCTCAACCATTTTCTTGAAATTGCTAGGATATGGGATATCTGTGTAAAAATTGTTGAAGTTTGCATTGGTCCTCTTCAATGCATCTTCTACTTTTTTGATCTCACCATAATTCCCCAAACACTCATCAGACTCCCCTATTGCTACTATAGTAGAAATCAAATCTTCTATAAGGATAGGTTTACTAGAGGTAGAACATTACCCCTAATGGTTTTGACCTCATTGGTTACATAATTGTTTGGGTCATACATTTTGTAAGGTCTCGTAGAAAATTTATACTGACCTAGATACTCACTGAGTTCTTCATAGACATTCTTTCCAATTATAAAATCTCCTACTTTAAAACTTCTACATACAAATATAGGTTTATGTAGGGAAGGATGAATCATCTCTTTATTCATTAATAAAAATTGCCAAAAGAATTCAACAATGGCTAACCTAGGAGGCAAGTATTTGTGTAATATATGAGGTGGTTGTGGGCATGCATAAGCTCTCATCAAGGTACACTCCTTAAATAAAACTATATCACCTTAATTTTGGTACAGTTTCATTTTTTCATCCAAAAAGGAAGGTTTGAATAATTTTTTCAAAACATTAAGGCCCCTAAAGAAGGTATGATGTACCATTCTCATGATCACATAACTAAACAATTTTTTTTTAAAAAGTGCATTTGAATAGTGAAAATTTCTATCCCAAATACGAGTCCATAATTGCATAGGCAACTTACCAAATTCATCAGATGTTTGATCAATGAAATCTTGACTAATATAACCAATAATTTTCTACAAGATTAGGTGAATGAGCAATGAGTAATGATGAAATTTGAAGTTTTTCAGCTCTCCTTTCGTAGCATTCACAATCTGATTGTGCATGCTATCCATAATGAAACCCACATAATCATATTCACTATTGTGGAAAGGGTCTTGTATGTCACATGCTATCAAAAATAATGAACCATACACACAATCTTCTGCCCCATCACTTCCCAAAACTTTATGTAATCCATACATTGTATTCTTGAAGTAGCCTTTTAATCTACTTAGTGGCAAGTGATCCTCTACTTTATTTGGTATTTACTTTTCCTTTTTGACATTGTAGGGGATGTGGGATAGCATCAAATTATTCAAATAATGAGTCTTATTTCTTGCAAATTTTCCTTGTAAGTAATCAATATCTATGGGCACATCCATTTGCCCCTCTAAACCAAAAGCTTCTATGAAAGAACTCCTATCAAGTGTGCATAAAATACTCCCATTCTATCTATGGAATTATATCATGACTAGATTATAAGAGTTTATTAGTGCCTGCAACAAATACACATCAACAAATACCTCAGGAAATATCAATTTTTCCATATTCCTATTCGATGGGTTGCATACTAGTACATTTTTAATTTTTTTCTAGTAAAAATACATGAAAAAATTAAAATCATCAACCTTAGGGCCATTTTCATCCTTGCATAGGAGGTAAGGGTCTTTAAAAACATGGTCATTAGCCAAAACTGCATTAGATGACTCTAGGAGTATCTTTAACCATTCCTCTACATGTTTGTTTGGCTTTCAGACCCTTGATTTCTTTTTGGCTTTTATTGTACCCTTCTTCTTCTTCGATTCTTCCATTACTTCAACAACATCATCACCTCCCTCTTCAACCTCTACTTCCTCAGTAGGAATCTCTTCAACATCCATGCCAACAACTTTTTTTCGCAAATCTATATCTCAAACTCCTGCAACAATGACATATAAAACCACAAAGCTATGGATGCCTGAAGAATTTTCAGAATAGAATACACAAGCTCTTGAAAATGGAAAATAATCTAAAATTTTGATCAAATCTTTATATTTTAATCATGCAATCTACCATCTTTAATAAATTATGCATGCACGAGCTTTAATAGCATCCTTGTAGGGTGATAGCAAAAAATGTCAAGCATGTAATATGATCCTGAAGTACCTTTTCACTTTTTATTTTTACTTGGTTATGGTGAATTCATCCTTTTCTTAACTGGCATGACACATTAGCTGGCCTTCTTTTTGAACTTATGTCTTTAGCTTATACGCTGAATCTAAACCTTTCAATCCTCATAACTCTAGAGATACAACAATCAAACCTTTACAATTATTCAATGATACTTTAGAAAACTTCAACTGTAGAAGTGCTAGCCCTTTTTAAGCATTTCCTTGCAATCTATTTTATGCTCCTACACTACCCCTTTTGTCGTAAGATCTCAAACCCTCTCCACATGTTCTTATGTATTTATGCTCCAACACATATTGTAACAACATAAAGCATTCATTTTATTCCTCATTTTACCTTTTACACTCATATGCTAAACCAATCTTGTATCCACAGAGAAAGACATGAAGCACCTCTTCTTCCACACGGTATCCTTGCAAACATAAGAGTGTAAGGGAAAAGATTTCTCTCAACAAATCAATGACCAAGATCAAACCTCAGAAAAAACATCACTGTTGATTTAAGCACATGCAAAATGAATGACTTAAGTTACCTTCCATGTGGGTTGGTCCCATCTGACATATGTGATGTGTCATAGTTTGGTTCATTCTTCTTAGGGCCCAAGTGGAAATTTATTAGGTCCCACAGAACATGTTCCTCCTTATGACACCGCTTTATGGTTGCTACAAGCCAAAACATCAAAGGCATGTAGAACAAATCAAACATTACTTCGCTCTTATGACTGTCCCTTGTGTATAGAACTGTAAAACCCATTTAATATTTTCATGAAATATCCTTTACACCATCATGGGCCTTTATGCCCTTATGCCATTCAGCAAAATGTGCAAGTATAAATCAAACCAATACACCTTTCCATCCATCCACTCAACTTGTTATTCATACCCCCGTAAATCAACAGCCATAACAATTTTAAACCTTAATATGCTCATACACTTAAAAGGAAAATTTATAGCTAGAGGTACCTTGATGAAAATCTTGCATTCATCTAGGCTAACTAATCAGCATGAAACTGTAAGTCAAAAATTAAAATATATGAGAAACCTTTTATGCACCTTTGCCCAAGGATCAATCGTATGACCAAAAAGTTCCAAAGTCCATCACTTTGTTGTTATGAGTTACACAATTGTATACCTATAAGCCAAAAATTCCTTTATGCTCTTATGACATTCAGTGAAGCGTGACCACAGAGACAAAAGAAAGAGAGCACAACACTCCTATGGGCAGCTCGAACATTATAGAACCATAAAAGAAGAAAAACTAGGATTTTTGCAAACCCTTTTAAAAATTCAAGAAAAACTTAGGGTTTCAACATACTTAGGAAATTTTGAAGACTATGTAGATGAAAAACCTTGATAATTTAATAAAATTCAAACAACACAAAAATCGAGGCATAACTAGGGTAACACAAGATTTTTAAAAATGATAAGAAGAGAAACCCTAATCTATAGGATACAAGGATTACATGATTTTTCACACATAATTTGAAATTTCTCTACATTCTGAAAAATTAGACCACCAATGGTTCTATTTGGGGATGATAGACTACCCGATTCTATGCAAGAATTCAAAATCTATGGTAGAGAAGACTGCATACTTAATGGATAATGACAACTTCTTCAAAAAGTAGAGAAAAAAACAATAGACATAGAAAACCACATTGTACAGGGGTATTTACAAGGACTTTACAAAAATATAGATAATGTACAAGTAGATAAGAAAGCCTAAAACTACTGTTCATGGAACACAGATACTTTTAAGAAAAGTACCTCTTCAAGAAGTTTCCATGAACTAGCAATTCAATAATACCTCCAGTTAGATCCCTTAGAGAATATGAGTCTTCACCATTTGTATCACAAATGTTGTATGGGCCAAGCCAGATGGGATCAAATTTACCATGCTTTCCTTTATCTTCCATCCTAGCATTCCACATCAATACCATATCACCTATTTCAACTTTCCTCTCAATGGCCCTCTTGTCATATAAATGCTTCATCTATGATTGTAACTTGGCATTTTGAATAGAAGACTCTCTTCTTCTTTCTTCCAATTGCAAGATATCATCCATCTTGAGTTGCATCTCATCAATGATATCATTGTCATAAAGTTGAACAAATTTATACATCTCCTTTAAATTATTCTGTGGAAGTCTAGCTTGTATGCTATAGACCAAATAAAAAGGAGCACATCCAATTGCCTTTTTCATAGTAACCCTATTAGCCCATAGGGCTAATGAAAATTTTGAATCCTAGGCCTTCTTGTTCTCCCCTAAAATCCTCTTGATAATTTTCAATATACTTGTGTTTCTTGATTATTCTTGAGCGTTCCCTTGGGGATGATAAGGCGATGATATG
This sequence comes from Cupressus sempervirens, assembly GCA_028749045.1. Lineage (NCBI taxonomy): Eukaryota > Viridiplantae > Streptophyta > Pinopsida > Cupressales > Cupressaceae > Cupressus > Cupressus sempervirens. The sequence continues at coordinate 367,325,925 of CM053786.1, read as the reverse complement.
TACTCTATAATGCTATACTTCTTTAAAAAATCTTTATATTTCTTAGATCTGAAACACATAGCATTATCAGTTACAATCTTTTGTGGGCATCCAAACTTGGTTACAATGTTATTTAGAATGAAATTAATCACTACTTTACTCGTTGCATTCTTAGTAGGAATTTCTTCAACCCACCTAGTAAAGTAATCAGTAGCCACCAAGATCCAAAAATGTCCACCACTGGATTTGTTTGAAATCTCACCAATGAAATCAATTCCCCATTGTTTAAATGGTGCCTGCACTTCAATAGGACTTAGTTGTAAATTCTTAGAAAATTTTAACTTTCCACTAAACTTTTGACAAGAATCACATGTTTTAACGAACTCATGAGCATCTCTGAAAAGTGTAGGCCACCAAAACCCAACCCTCAAAACTCTATGAGAAATGGTTTTAGCCATATAATGACCACCACATAAACCTTCATGCATATCCCTTCAGATCCTTTTAGACTCAATTTCATCTACACATTTCAAAAGGACCCCTTCCATACTTCTCCACCACAATTTTACCTACACTATAACATACCTTATAGCCTATAACTTCAAGGATCTTCTCTAGTTATCTGTTAATTTTGGTAGAGATTTCATGTTCTATAAGTAATAAATCACATCTGCATACCAATCAAAGGTATCCATATCAAAAAGATTATCCTTGCGAATATCATCCAATTGATTGATTTAATTTACCTCTAAATTGGCTTCTTCCATCAATTTGGCTAGGCCTTGACCTCTAACCAGTTTGGTAATCTGAATATCAATGTTAAATTTTTGTATTCTATTAATCCACCTACATCTTCTGCCAAATACCTCTTTTTGTGAGAAGATATCCTTTACAATAGAAATAGGCACTAATGTAATAACAATGGCTCCGATTAGATAACATCTAAAAGCATTCACCCCTTTCACCAGTGCATATGCCTATTTTTCATTAATATCATACTTGAGTTCTACTGCATTTAATGATTTGCTAAAAAATGCAATACATTGTTCATAATCTTCTTCATTTTTCTATAAGAGTACTGTAGCAACAATTTAAAATGAAGCAAAAGAAAATATATGCATTGGCTTATCATAATTTGGTGCCCCAAGAATAGGAGCGTCCTTAATAGCTTGCTTGATCTTCTAGTATGCAATGCTAGGCTCCCCATCCCTTTTTGTCTCAGATCCTTTCTTTAACATTCTTGATATAGGCCTACTAATCTTTGCAAAATTAGTCACAAATCTTCTGAGAAAGTTGATTTGCCTTAAAAATGACTAAATTCCCTTAACACTTTTAGGCTTCTGAATTTTTTCTATTGCTTCTACCCTTTCAGGGTCAATTGTTACTCTATGCTTACCAACTAGATGTCCTAACAACTTTCCTTCAGTAACACCAAAATTACACTTTCTAGGATTCAAAGAAATACCATACTCAAGGGCTCTGATAAATACCTTTTCTAGATGCATGCAATGATCATTCTCATCCTTAGAATAAGTAGTTAAATCATCCTAATATATAGCCAAAAATTTATCAATAATATCAGCAAAAGCCACATCCATTGCTCATTGGAAAGTAGCCCTAGCATTAGTAAGCCCAAAAGGCATCTTGACATACACATAAGTACCCCATGGAGTAGTAAAAGCAGACTTAAATTGTTCTAATTCCTTAACAACCACTTGATTATAATTTGAAAATCCATCCATCATGGACATAAGTTTAGAGCTAGTGACATTTTGCAACATAGCCTCCATATTTGGCAAACTATAATTATCCTTTAATGAATATATATTAATATTCTTGAAATCAACACACAACCTTATGTCTCCATTATTCTTCCTAAGAGGGACTAAATTGGACACCCAAGAGGAATGTTTAATAGGCTTTATGATTCCTGCATCTCTTAACTTGATGAGTTCCTCTTGCATTTTGGGAGCCAGAGTTGGATTTCTTGGCCTCTATTTCTTCCTAATAGGTTTAACATCTGGTTTCAAAGAGATTTCATAAAAAGATCCTCTCTATAAGCCTTTAGGTCATCATAGGACCATGCAAACACATCTATATTTTATTAACAGACCTATCAAACCCTGCCTTATTTTAGGAGATAATTTCTTACTAATGTATACCTTCTTGCGAATTTTTTCAGTTCCAAAATTTACCTCGTCCAAATCTTTAGCATTATACTCACTGGCATCCACTTAGGACCTATCTTGATTGTCAAAAACAATTTCTAGAACAACTAAACCACTTGGGCTTTTTTTTGTTTTCAATTGTACAACTTCCATCCCAAAAATAGTGTCTTTTCCATTTATATTTTCTACATAGGCTACACAATCAATCCCTTTTCCTAAAAACATATTCTCACAATTCAAAAATCTCAGAATGTCCTTATCATCTTCAAATACTTGCCAATTCTAGATATTATCAAGAACAGAGGGCCTAGTTTGAATCTCAATTTTAGATATACCAACAAAATAATGTCCTCAAGTTTTATTGCTATATTTTCTAGTAAATCTTCCATTTTGTTGTAAGTCCTATCTTTCCAAACTATCCCAAATGCATCAAAATATTCAATCATGTCCCATACAAAATTTCTATATTGTTTTAATCTCTTGTTTTTTGACACATAAAAATTTCTTTTTTGGTATACAACAAGTCAGAATCCCCTATAACATGCAAACATTTTATCCCTTGCTTGTGAGCTAATCTAAGTCCTAATAACAAGGCCTCATATTCTGCTATATTTTTAGTACAAGGGAAACTCAATGTAAAAGAGAATTTGTATGTTACCCCAGCAAGAGATATCAATAAAATACCTACAACAAATCCATCCTTACAACAAGCACCATCAAAAAACATAGTCCATAAATCACCTTTATCTATTTTTGTATCAGCTTCTACTTCCATCTGTGATTTATGTTTATCTTTCTTCAAAGTTAGAAACTCAGCTTGGAATGCATTGACACCTCTATCTGCAAAGTTTTTCATATCATCCTCTATCTCCTCTTCTGTCATATATATACTTTTAAGCTCTCTATTTATTTTCACTAGATTCCCATCAATGTTAACAGTAGCAAATGATAGATCACTCTGCAAAATCCCTCCCATGGTAGCACTCAATTTTCTAGATAATAACATACCATATTGAGGTGGAATATCAACAACCAACACACTCATAGAAAGTTCTTTGTAAGGACAAGATATTAGTCTATATGTTAAAGCATTAATAGTGCCTATGACTATTACTTTTGTTTTATCCATGGCACAACATCTTCACTAAGGAGTATCAACCTTCAAGCCTAATTCCTTCATTATTTTATAAGGCATAATAGTTGTGGAAGCACTAGAATCAATCATGCAATTTTTCAATTATTTACCATTCACTAGGATAGTTAAGAAAAATGGCTCAATACTTCCTAAAAATTTATTAATAGAGCTATCCAAAAATATCTAAGGAATTTGAGACACAACTACTTCTACCTTTTTGTCTTTCGCCTTTTCTTTATTTCTTTCCTTGGGATTATGATTTTCATTATAGTCATGTTTTACCTCTATATCAGTATCTTTCAACCATTCTATGGCTTTAGTTTGGTGTTCAGGAATTCTTAATAGTTCAGACAATGTGACTTTGATAGTAATTTGTGATAACACGAGTCATGTCGATAAAAGAACCAAAGGGACCATCAATAAACATACTCCTTTTCTCATGATGTTTATCCAAAATGTTTACATCATCCTGATGATTCTTGTCATTTTTAGTGATCACTTTTGGTACCTTCTCTTCTAACTTCTTGGGAACATTATTTGGAAGCTCAAAACCCTTGGGATTATCCATTTTCCTTGGTTCCCATTTTTTACTCGTAATTTTAACCTACATAGCAAGGATTTATTTAGGCTTCATAGCTTCCCCTTTTTAAATATTGACCCCTTTTATAAACATACTAGCCACCTTGTCATTACCCTCTTTCTGAGCCATGTTTCTAGTCTACACTTGAGCTATCATTTTGGCAATAATTTGATCAATATCATCCCTAGAAGGCTTCCTTAATGCCACTTCTTGTTTAGTATTTACCATGTTACACACATTGTCTTCATCATCACTCTCATCAGAAAATACTTGTTGCTACATTTCATTCTAAAACTACCTTTGCTCAATTACATCTCTATCATAATCTTCACAATCAGAATACTCATAATTTGACTCAAACATATTACATCCCACATCATCATTGTTCTCTTCATATTCCTAACATTGTTCTACTAAAATTTTATTTCTTGGGAAGGACAAGGCTACTACACAAGATTTAGGAGCATGGGGTAATTGACACACAAAGCACCATGTAGGCTCAGTAGTGAACTCAAGGTCATCTACCAAATTTATAGAGTCATTTGATAAAGGATCAGCGATGACTTTGTTGTTGATGTTATTGGGGGAAGGGACACTAGGCTAACCATCCTTCCAAGTGGTGTTGTAAGGGAAATTTTGTAACCTATTCTATCTATTGAAATTTGATTGATAAGGGACTTTTTTTTTAGTGGGATTTTTATCATTCTTCACCTAAGGAAAGTTTAGACCCTTTATACCATTAAGGACTTGACTTATCTCACTAGGTTCTTGCTTTTTTCCACCTACAACTTTGTGATCTTCCTTTTTTTTCCTTACTTCCAAACAACCTAAGGTCATCTCTTTTACTTTCTAATCTCCCTAAAATTCTCAAATTATTCTCTACATTTATAGCAATTCTGAAAGCATCTCTTAAAGTCCTAGGTTCCTTATCCCTAAGCTAGTATGTCATTTTTCCATCAAAAGCATTCAAGTAAGTAATTAGACATATCTTTTCATCAACTCACATCACTTGCATAAGCTTATACATCCTTTTTTGAAATCTATTATTGAATTTAGTGACAAAATAATTAGGTAGCCTCTTAATGTTATTCAATTCACTCAAGATATAGCTCTAATTTTGCTTGTCACAATATTGCTCTTTGAAACAATACTCAATATCTTTCCAATCAAAAATGGATAATTTAGGAATTTTCTTGAACCATTCCCTAGCATCTTTAGTTAATGATTGAACAAATAACTTCTTGATAAAATGTTCAGCTTCAACCTCATAATCACTCATCATATCAAGAAAGCTCCTTAAATGATCCTAACAAGTAATGGAATTGTTCCCAGCAAACTTAGGAAATATTTTTCTCATTTCTTGTGGGATGGGGTTAGGGAAACTAGGGATTCCATCAAAACATATTTGCCTCTAACCTTCTACCTAAACAAGTCTCCTCTGTAGGTCAATCTTGGGGTGACTAGCAACATTTCTCTTACTATTATCTAAAGTATTGTTGGTACTAGCATCACCAATAGACTTGTTAAGATCTACTTTCTACGAAAAATAAGATAGGAAAAAAGAAGATATCTTGGTACTATTTTGATTTACAACATTAGATTCACCATCATCTTTAGGCATAACTATAGACTACTTCCTAGCATTTTCCAAGAATTTAATCTTGTTGTTCATCTTAGCTATGGCTACTTCATTTTCTACAATTTCCAATTTCTTAACCAAAGTATCCCTTTCTTTCCTTTTCTTCTCCAATTCAATATCAAAAGGTGACATGGAATCATGGATGTAAACCATCCTTGTTGATTCATTAATCTTAACATCAATCTCCTTTCATTTCTCTTTATCCTTAGCTTCAATAGCACACTCTATAACTTTTGCTTTACTGTTGTCAACTTCTAGAGCACTATAGTCTTTTATCTGTTGTATCACAGGTCCTTCTAGATTCATATTCTATGTTTTCAACAACTTTTTCTCTTGTATCTTAAGCTATTCAACTTGATCTACAATTTTTCGTTTCCAAGCATTGGTTGCTATGTCATTTTTCTTCTTTAGGGCAGCAATTCGCCTAAGTATTGTCTGCTTTTCTTGAAAAGCTTTCATAATCCTTTCTTCCCTCTCCTTTTGCAATATCTTATTTATGGCTTCTTTCTCAATAATCTACATTCTTAGGATCTCAATATCATTAGTATCAAGGATAGTAAACTCAGATCTAGTAGTTTTTTCATCATTAAAACTTTCAGGATCTAAGTGTTTTGGTCCTATTTCTTCTTGAGAATAATTAGACAAGAAAGGGTTCCTACTATGTTGGAAGAGGTTATTATTATTTATTTTATCCAAATTGGGTTCACTTTGCAGCCTAATAGTTTCTGGACATACTACTTTAGGAGTGTTGAAGAAGTCATCACCAGATAATCCAAGATGGGATCTAGAACTTTGGCAAAATGATTCCCCTTTCATAGCAGAAAAATGAACATTCTCTCCCCTTATTGCTTTCTCTTGGAAGTGATCTTCTTTTTTCATATGAGATCTTTTCGTAGCCCAATTCTGTCTTCTCCTAGGAGGGAGATCATCTTGTAACTTAATTCTTGGGTTTTGTTTCACATTTTCTCGTGTATTCTTCTTATTTTTCATAATTTGAGACAACAAATTCGTAAATCTTGACATTGGTGAAAACCTTTTCAGTTGCCGCCCACCCTACTAGAATGGGAATAATTGCTATATAAATCATAGTCAATGCACTAATAATCTCAAGAAAAATGCAAATAACCCCAAAACCACAGAAATCTTCACATGAAACATCTACCTCAAACTCTACCTAAGGGAGACACAGATCTAAAATGATACATTACGTTACGATAATACTAAGTGTTCTTCCCTAGTAGAGTCACCATTTCATGGGTGTTTGAAACTACCAAACAAAAATATACTCAATACCAAAATAATAAAACTCACACAATCTAAGAATTAGCCAATTCCTATTAACAATTATATATGAAAACTACTTGAATCCAACTTTCAACAAAACCAAGGATGGTTTTCTACTTTTTAGACTCTATAGAACCAAGGTGGGTATACCTAGGGGATGATGCAAAGACTATTATTATATGAGAATTATATTAGTTTCATTCTTATTCTCATCTCTTATGCCTAACACATACATATTTTATCCAATTCTTGATATTTTCAAATTTATATACATCCCTCATAAGCAGATCTGCTCATAATTCTCCTAGGGTTCACAAATATTTCTTGAAATAATAGCTACCTAAGATTCAAAAATTAGATATAAACAAGTGGTGACCAACATTTATAACCTTGAACAAAATGGAATGAAAATTATTTTGATTTTATAATTGATTTGATATGTAGTGGTAGAATTTATTCTCACTCATTTCTAATTTATATGACCAATGCCTTATCCATTGGGCAAAAGGTTAATTATTGGCAGGAGATCTAGTTCAAATAACTTGTAAATGAATCTATCAATTGTAATCACCCCTTTCCATTCTTATGAAGTATCCCTTTTATAATCTCATAAACCCTACTAATTTATTGAAGCATTTCTATAACTCCTTCATTTAGAAGCAACAATAAAACCAGCATACAACCCATCTAGATTGCATTTAGTCAATTAAACTTTATTTAAATAACCTCAAAGGAAACAAACACATAAAATGGAGACATAAATTGGTGACACAGATATATTATAAGTAACCCTTTGTATTATCCTTTAGAAGATTGATACAATGACTAATAAAAACTTAATAAAAAGCCTAGAATATCGTACTGATTCTATCATTTTATATATTATCAAAGAGTACACAATTGAAAGTAAACTTTTAAAACAACTACAAAAGCATGGGCCCTCTTTGATAAAAATAAAAAGTTATACAAGCTTTTGGACCTATCATAATGCCTTGAAAACTCATTTATATAAGAATGAGTTGCAAAAAGCAAAGGGCAAAATGTGATTGATAGGTGTCCTTTTGCAATGAGGAATACAACAAGCTTTCAAAATATCTTTGTATCCATAAGGAAAAGAAACAACAGAAATAGTTTCATATGATAGTTGGAGCACCAAATCTTCAATTTTGTCCTCTTCTTCAACTACCCACTATTGGTAAAGCCTTTATTTTTGTTATTATCTCCCATACAATGACTTCTCTTTTTGTTTTCCACTCACATTCTTTTACTAGCATTAGTTCACCAACAATCTTTTGCCACCTAGCATCTATGACTGCTTTCCCTTCTGTTATGAATTTATTCATTTCAATTTCAATTTTGAACAAAGTATCAATGAGGTTATTGAAAGAAAACTCATCAGTTTCACCTTAAGAAATGGATACCACCTGTGGCAGGTTTACAATATGGTCAAAAGAACTAGACCATTCATTCCAATCTTTTATTTGGCTATCAAAATTAAGGATAGAAAGGATTAAGGAATAAAAAACATTGACCAACACTTTCATCTTATTCTGAATGATTGCCAATTTTCTCGTAAAGAACTATAATAAATCCTTTACTTTATTCATACCCTCTTTAATAGAAATGACCTTATCATGAAGGTCTAGCTTCTTAGCTAGCAGAGGTATCAATCTATAAAAAAAATTCATATAAGGTCCCCATTGCTAGAAAATGTGGTCAAGCCAACCTACTACTTCTTTGCACATTTTCTCAATAGCTTGCAAGTTGAATGCATTATATGCATCTTGAGAGATTCTCTTCAAGATGCTTACCTTGTGATTTAACATACTCAGCATTATACCCCTCTTTGGTGCATTATTAGATTGAGGAAACTCACCTTCCACATTTACCACTAGTACTGGCACTATTACCCCAATGGGTACATCCTCTATTTGGACTTCTACTTCAACAGTGTGCCTAACCTCTTCCACACTCTCTTGTGCATGTTCGACCTCTATTGTAGTTTTGAGTTAGTCCTTCAAAGATGTAACTTCCTCTTCTAGGCTCTGAATTTTTCCCTCTAACTCTTCTATTCTTTGTTTTTAAACATAGCTTTTTTTAAGCTCTTCTTCTTACAACTTCTTAACATCTAGGTATTCATTATAATTAGCAGCAAGCCTATCCTTAATCTAGTCCATCTTTGCCTCATTCATGAATTAAAAGTGTTTAATCATGCTGGAGATCTCTTTACCTATGGTATTTTCTAATATCCAAAATATCATATTACCCTGAGCACTCTCCTCTACATTCATAATTTTAGGTTTCTTAGTGTCAGGGGCAACACTCCATACAACTAGGGTTTTAGTATCTATACTAAAACTTGACCATCATTTCAAAGCTTCATTGCTACTGGCCTCATAACTGATTGCCTTGTCTTGCTTTCTAATTTGGTCAAGTACAAAGGCACTTTCAATATCCCATCTTGGTATTAGAATCATACCACTCCTATGCGCCAACTCCCTGGCTTCTGTAGGTTTCATGGTCTCATTGTCTGGATCATATGCCAACAGTTTATCTACTAATTCTTTATTCTTCTCAGGATCCTCTGCTGGCATAAGGCTCAATGTGAGCTCATTTTTCTTAATTCTATATAAAAAACTTTTAAATTCAAATTATTTAATGAACTCATCATCTTCCATGAATTTCTCAAATTGGATGAGTCTATCATCCAATCTAGAGGTTGTAATTTGTAAATCAATCGAGGCTCTTCCTGCCTCTATTATCATTCCATGCAAGTAATTTTTCCTAATATCAAAAAGATACTGATCCTTTCCTAGTATGACTTGTAGGGCTCTACTCACCACCCTCACTGGGATGTGCATGGTTTTCTATCTCTTGTTTCCTTTAGCCACCCATGTAGAAGATGCTGGTTCTTCTTCCTCCTCAACATCAATTTCTAATTGGTCATCAGGCTCAGGGGATTCTCTATTCACTGTTGCCTCTTCTCGTACTGGCTCACTTGGCATCTGCACCATAATACAATCAAAATTCTCAACCATTTTCTTGAAATTTCTAGGATATGGGATATCTGTGTAAAATCCCTTGAAGTTTGCATTGGTCCTCTTCAATGCATCTTCTACTTTTCTAATCTCACCATACTTCCCCAACTACTCATCAGACTCCCATATGCCTTGTCTTGCCTTCTAATTCGGTCAAGTACAAAGGCCCTTTCAATATCCCATCCTAGTATTAGAATCATAACACTTCTATCCACCAACTCCCTGGCTTCTGCAGGTGTCATGGTCTCACTGTCAGGATCATATGCCATCATTTTATCTACTAATACTTTATTCTTCGTAGGATCCTCTCCTGGCATAAGGCTCAATGTGAGCTCATTTTTCTTAATTCTATATTAAAAATTTTTTAATTTAGATGATTTAATGAAATCATCACCTTCCCTGAATTTCTCAAATTGGATGAATCTATCATCCAATTTGGAGGTTACAATTTGTAAATCAGTTAAGGCTCTTCCTGCCTCTGTTGCCCCTTCATGCAGGTATTTTTTCCTAATATTAGAAAAATAATGATCATTGCCTGGTATGACTTGTAGGGGTCTACATACTACCCTCTCTAGGATGTGCATGGTTTTCTATCTCTTCTTTCCTTTAGCCACCCATGTAGAAGATGAAGGTTTTTCTTCCTCCTCAACATCAATTTCCAACTGGACATTCGGCTTGGGGAATTTTCTATTCATTGTTGCCTCTTCTCCTACTAGCTCACTTGGCATTTGGGCCATAATATGATCAGAATTCTCAACCATTTTCTTCAAATTGCCAAGATATGGGATATCTATGTAAAAAACCCTTGACGTCTGGGTTGGTCCTCGTCAATGCATCTTCTACTTTTCTAATCTCACCATACTTCCCCAAAAACTCATTAGACTCCCCTATTGCTACTATATTAGCAATCAAATCTTCTACATGGATAGGTTTACCAGGAGGCATAACATAACCCCTAATGTCTTTGACCTCATTGGTTACATAACTGTCTATGTCATACATTCTGTAAGGTCCAGTAGCAAATTTATACTGACCTAGTACTCACTTAGTTCTTCATAGGAATTCTTTCCAGTTATAAAATCTCCTACTTGAAAACTTCTACACACAAATGTAGGTTTATGTAGGGAAGGAGGAATCATCTCTTTATTTATTAATAAAAATTGCCAAAAGAATTCAACAATGGCTAACCTAGCAGGCAAGTATTTGTGTAATATATGAGGTGGCTGTGGGTATGCATAAACTCTCATCAAGGTACACTCCTTAAACAAAAATATATCAACCTAATTATTGTCCAATTTCATTTTTTCATTCAAAAAGGAAGGTTTGAGTAATTTTTTCAAAACATTAGGGGCCTTAAAGAAGGTATGATCTACCATTCTCATGATCAGAGAACTAAACAAATTGAAAAACACAATTGCATTTGAATAGTGAAAATTTCTATCCCAAATATGAGTCCATAATTGTATAGGCAACTCACCAAATTCATCAAACATTTGATCAATGAAATCCTAACTGATATAACCAATGTTCTTGTCTAGGATCAGGTTCATGAGCAATGAGTAATGATGAAATTTGAAGTTGTTTAGCTCTCCTTTCTTAGAATTCACATTCTGATTGTGTATGCTATCCATAATGAAACCCACATAATCATATTCCCTATTGTGGAACGAGTCCTATATGTCACATGCTATAAAAAACAATGAACCATACACACAATCTTCTACCCCATCACTTCCCAAAACTTTATGTAATCCATACACTATATTCTTGAAGTAGTTTTTTAATCTACTTAGTGGCAAGTTATCCTCTGCTTTTTTTGGTATCTGCCTTTCCTTTTTGACATTGTTGGGGATGTGGGGTAGCATCACATTATTCTGATAACGGGTCTAATTTCTCCCAAATTTTCTCGATAAGTCATCAATATCTATGGGAACATCTATTTGTCCCTCCAAACCAAAAGCTTCTATGAAAGATGTCCTATCAAGTGTGCATAAAATACTCCCATTATGTCTATAGAAAGATCTTGTGACTAGATTTTAAGATTTTATTAGTGCCTTCAAAAAATCCACATCAACAAATACCTCAGGAAATATCAATTTTTCCATATTCCTATTCCATGGGTTGCATACTGGTACATTTTTAGTTTTGTTTTGGTAAAAATACATGAATAGATTAAAACCATCAAGCTTAGGGCACTTTTTACCTCTACATAGGAAGTAAGGGTCTTTAAGAACATGGTCATTAGCTAAAACTACATTAGATGACCCTTGGAGTATCTTTAACCATTCCTCTGCATGTTTTTTTGGCTTTTAGACCCTTTATTTCTTTTCGACTTTTACTATACCCTTCTTCTTCTTCCCTTCTACCATTACTTCAAAAACATCATCACCTTCCTCTTCAACCTCTACTTCCTTAGTTGGAATCTCTTCAACATCCATGCTACTCATTGTTTGCTACAAATCTATATCTCAAACTCCTACAATAATGACATAGAACATCACAAAGCTATGGATGTCTGAAGAATTTTTAGAAAAAAATACTATAAAATTTTGATCAAATCTTTATACTTTAATCATGCAATCTACCAACTTTAATAAATTCTATATGCACGAGCTTTAATACCATCATTGTAGGGTGTTAGCAAAAAATGTCAATTGTGTAATATGATCCTAAAGTACCTTTCAGCTTTTTATTTTTACTTGGCTAGGGTGAATTCATCCTTTTCTTAACTAGCATGACACATTAGTCAGGCTTCTTTTTCAAATTTGGTCTTCAGCTTATATGTTGAGTCTAAACCTTTCAATCCTCGTAACTCCAAAGATACAACTATCAAACCCTTACACTTATTCGATGATACTTCAAAAAACTTCAAGCCTACAAGCATTAGCCCTTTTTAAGCATGGGCTTGCAATCCATTTTATGCTCCTATATGGCCCCTTTTGTCATAAGATCTCAAACCCTCTCCACATGTTCTTACGTATTTACACTCCAACACATATTGTAACAATGTAGAGCATTCATTTTATTCCTCATTTTTCCTTTTATGTTCATATGCTAAACCAATCTCGTATCCATGGAGAAAGACATGAAGCACCTCTTCATCCACATGATATCCTTGCAAATGTAAGAGCATAAGAGAAAACTTTTCTCTCAGCAAATCAACAATCAAGATTAGATATTAGAAAAAATATCATCATTGATTTAAGCACATGCAAAATTAATGACATAAGTTACCTTCCAAATGGGCTTGGCCCATCTGACATATGTGATGTTTCATAATTTGATTCATTCTTCTTAGGGCCCAAGTGGCAATTTATCAAGTCCCACACAACACATTCCTCTTTAGGACACCACTTTACAATTACCCGCAAGCCAAAACAACGAATGAACATAGAAGAAATCAAACATTGCTTCGCTCTTATGAGTGTCCCTTGCGCGTAGAACCATAAAACCCATTTAATATTTTTGTGAGATATCCTTTATGCCATCATGAGCCTTTACACCCTTATGCCATTCAAAAAAACTTGCAAGCGTAAATTAAACCAATACACCTTTTGTGCATCTTCTCAACTTGTTATTCATACCCCTGAAAAGCAATAGACATAACCATTTTAAACCTTATTATGCTCATATGTGTAAAAGGAAAATGTATAGCCAGAGGTACCTTGATGAAAAGATTTTGTTCATTGGGGCTAACTCATCACCGTGGAACTGTAAGTCAAAACTTACAATATATGAAAAACCAAGGATCAATCATATGATCGAAAAGTTCCAAAGTCCATTGCTTCATTGTTATGAGCTACACAACCATATACCCATAATCCAAAACTTCCTTTATGCTCTTATGCCATTCAGTGAAGCATGACCATAGAAACAAAAGAAAGAGAGCACAATGCTCCTACGGGCAGCCCGAACACCATAGAACTGTAAAAGAAGAGAAACTAGGATTTTTGCAAATCCTTTCAAAAATCCAAGAGAAACCTAGGGTTTCAACATACTTAGGACATTTTGAAGACTATGTTGATGAAAAAACTCCAAAATTTAATAAAATTTAAAGAAGATAGAAATAAGGGCATAACTAGGGTAACACAAGATTTTGAAAAATGATAAGAAGAGAAACCCTAATCTGCAAGAAACAAGTATTACATGATTTTTCAAACATAATTTGGAATTTCTCTACAGTGTGAAAAATCAGACCACCATTATGTACACTAAATTATCCCAATTTTAACCATAATTAAAAATCGTAATCCTTAAACCTAGCATGTAATTCTAAAATGTAAACCATTATATAATTAAAAATGAGAAATGTAACCCTAGAATCATTAATTTGAAACCTTAATACAAGTATCCTAACCCATTTCTTGAATGATAAACTTTATCCTCAATGTTAAATCCTAATTCTAATTGTAATTGTAAATCTTAAACCTAACACTAGATCCCTAGCTAGGTAACCATAACAGTAGTCCATAATGGAAAGTAAACTTATCCCTAACCATAATTAAAAATTGTAATCCTTAAACCTAGCAAGTATTCCTAAAATATAAACCCCAATTCTAATCCTAATTTTTAAACACTAATTCTGAGTCCTAAACAATAATATTAAATTATCATCCATCAATCCTAAATCTAAACCTAAACCATAATTATAAATTCCAATGCATAATCTTAATTGACAAGCCTTCACATAGTAAGCTCCATAATCCTAAGTCTTATATTTTGTTCCCCAATTACTCTACCCTAATTCTAAATGGATAACCCTAAATCCTAACCCAAACCACAATCTTATTTATGTTAAATCCTAATTATTTTAATATTGAACGTTAATTGTAAATGCTAAGGCATAATCATAAACATAAATATAAGTTATTTTTAGAATTCACATTTAAGTTGATTTATTAATATTTTTTTGAAGAATTATTTTATGATTAGGATTAAATTTGGTATAATGTTCAATTAGCCTTAACATCAAAGTTTACTTAAGTGTTTAACTTTATTTATATAATTGATATATGGTTTTAAAGATGCACATTGATATAATAGATATTTTAGATTTATTTTATTCAATAGTAATTTTGTGATTTTTTATGTTGTTTAAACATATATGTAGATTATACTTGATGGACCCACCCCCACCCCCTCCCCTTCCCCCACCCCTACCCCTACCCCCTCAATCTCCACCTCCACCTCTATCACCACCACCATGACCACCTAGTCCTCCTTGTGTACCTACCACAGAGGATCTAAGGGAGAGGATGAGGCACAACCTTTGTGACCTCATGTGCAATATTCATACCATTAGGTGCAAGGCCCTTACCCACCCCTACCTCATCTACTTCATCTTGTAGATAATATGTAGCATATTGTACACTCTATCGAGCATTTATAGTGACATCAATAGATTTAGGTTATGGAGGCAAAACATATGTGTCTTTTATTTCGATGGCCTATGATCCTATAGAGAGGTCCATCAACTCAAATTAAATAAAGGACATTTTAAAAGATATTTTGTAAACCCTAAGTCGAGTCTTGAGATTAGCGAGAAGAAGCCTCACATTTCTATTAGATGGTACATGCATCTGCATATATCAAGACACTTTTGGGAGTAGTGGTGGGTGGTATTTTACCATCCACCACACACAAATCATGAGGCACCCAACTACTTTCTTAAGAATCTTTGGGTTAAGTTTGAATTGGTTTTGAAACCCAATTATTTTGATATTAGATCATTTATGGTGGTTGGTAGAGAGATGCCTCAGGATAGGCCTGGGGAAAAGATGAGTGATAATATGAGGAATCCCATATTTCCTCAACCTCTTGTACCTCTTCTTACATCATTTTTCCCAGTGCCTCACCATCATCAAGTAGTATCATCTGCTCTTACTTCATTAAGTTCCCTTTCAGGCAATTTAGTAGAGCAGTGGACACAAGTGATAGACATTCATCTACTTGGACAGTTTTGTACCAGTTGTAGAGGTATATATAGAGGCTCCCAGAGTGATGTCAATGCAGCACATGATGGTCATGATTTTGAGGGTGGTGATTTTGATGATGATGCACATGGTACTCATGATGATGGTAGTGATCATATTGATTTGTCATCATTTGTTGAACATCTACATGGAGAGGGATACAATCAGGAGCAGCAAGTAAAATTTATTAAGTATGTAATTGTTTACTTTCTACATATATGCATAATTGTATTAACCATGTTAATGTATTTTTATTTTCAAATAATAGAGGATGGATGATACTATTCCTCCTAGGAGGCACTATAGTCTTTTTTCAAGACCTAGAGACATTCGCATCCCTCGTATAATATGCACTTTGAATTACACTGTAAATAATGTATATTTGAACTCAAATTTAATAACATGTGCTCATATGTTTTTTTATCTAATTTTGTAGGGATTTTCATCTATTACATAGTTTGATGTTTGTACAGGTCTTGATCCATCAACCACTGAGGCATAGCCTCAAATACCTATGGTATGAACTTTTGAACACAAATAATTTGTACTATTTTTATGTACACATTGTTATTAACTTATCTTCAACTTTGATTCATGTATAATTTTATGTATTTTGGTTTTAGAGATAGGAGATGGATCATACTTATCCATATAGGCCTTAGTATAATTTATTCTTGATTCTATCTTTTGACCATTTGAGACATGGCGATGATCATCATGGTAGCATATCTTTAGACACATCTGTAACACTAGCTACTACTCAGGTATGACATATATTTTTTTATTTCAAAAAAATGTATTGTAAATTATGTACCTTTTAATTTATGTACTTTGTAATTCATGTATATATAATTTTGACTCAAGGTTTATGTAACCATAATTCTAGGACTATGTCACCATGAGTGTTGCTAAGACTATGGGACTAAGCCAGATGGAGGTACAAACATCATCCTTTAAGGTTAGTATTGTAATTTATGTACATACATAGTTCATTATGATCTTTCTAATTTGATATTTGTTTCTACAACCAAATGAGAATAGTGTAAAATATTCTTTTTAGATTGGTAGTCTTCAAATGTTGGTAAACCATTTCTTCTTGTTAGGTATGTATGTAGCTATGTGTCAGCTACAATGAAATACCCAATTAGATACTCAAAATTATCATCATCTACTTGATGAGATATCAATTTTTTCTTAGGTTCCACACATCTAGCTAGAAAATACTCATTCTATTCATCATTATCATTAGGTGCAATAACAACATACACATGTCCTACAAGATAAGATAAAGTACATAAACACTTTAATCACATGCATACATATATAAATAATATATTAATGACATGTACTTGAATTATATTAATGACATGTACATAAATAAATAATATAAGTTGAAGCATGATCACAACAAAAATTAATTAAATTGTGCATACCAAGTTGTATGAGGTTTGAAGTACGACCATAGTCTTTTGATGCAAGAGTAACATTTCGACCTTTATTTAATATATCATCTTGAAAATATGTCTCAATAGGTGCTAATGATTTTTGTTTCTAATCTTCAACCCATTTTTCATTCTTAAATTCTTCCCATTCACCTGCAAGACAAAACTGGCAAAAACAAGCAAGCTCCCTAGTCCATATAGTCCAAGTGTTAGAATCTGAACTCCTAAATGAATGTCATTTAGGTGGCCTGTTAATTGTGTCACTATCATATCTTGAAAGGATATTCTTCTCTTCAACTAGGTAGAAGAAATTTCTCATTGTAGGGTTCTAACTTGACCCTGCATATAAATATTTCTTACACCATTCCACAATCTAGTCATGTGCATTTTTGAATATGGCTTTTTCCTCAAATTTTAATTGCTTTCTACTAAGGGATCTCTTCACACATGCACCAAGACCATCATTTTTTCCTTTACCATGTCCATCCACAAAAAAAATCTACACATGTTTGATATTAGTTCAAGCCTATTTCTCCTACTCAACCAATAGAAAATTCTATCATTCTTGAATTGTCCTGTACAATTATTTGACCATATCCAATGTTGTGTCATTTTAATTTGTCTATCTTTTAAATTATCATAAAAGACTTTAAAAAAATATTGGACAAACTCAGATGAATGAAGTTTATTATCTCTCATATAGAAATGGTACTCTCTTAATATTTTTTGATGCTTCTTTGTACTATCAGGTGCATTCCTATAAACTATATGAACATAAATTGTTACTTGCACTGAATTGTAATATTGTGGCTATACCTCATCTTGTGATGTAAGTGTGTAGTTCTCTTCAAAGTCACCAACTGAATTGATAGTACTAATTGAAAATGTATTCTTAGATATGCAAAATTGTTCATCAAACCATGTATCATATTGAGAGTCTTTAACATATTTTGGTATGAGAAAACTCCTAAACTCATCCACAAATGCATGAAAACTAACTTTATTTGTAACTAGACTACACCTTCTTCCAAATTTCCAATCCTTTAATGGATATTTTTACATCAAATAATTTTTGTCCAAAAGTAGTCAAAACATTTTCATGCAAACATTCATCTAACAAAAAAAGATTGCCACGCATATCACATGTACCAAAAAGAAATGAATTGTTTAAAAAAAGTATTGGTCATTAGGTTGCTCACAAAACAAACCTAATATGCAATCCTTTATGGTTTGAGGTGGTATTTTTATACCACATTCATACAACATTTCTTTACTATGCATGGTACCACATGTAGATCGAAATACATCATAATGGTAACAAAATTGAACACGAGTTTTACAATAAAATGTGATTCTTTCCTTGTTAATCCTTTCATACCATGTTTTACACTGTTCAAAAGATCTTTGACTGATGGTAATAGTTAACACCTTACCATCAAAAAATTTTCTAAATAATTTAGTTTGAGTCATGTCCAAAAGGTGTTTAAGATGTGGATCATGTATTTTTGAGCTAACTCTCAATTTAAGAACATCTCTTGAATTAGGTGATACTCTTGTATTATCATGCCAAAAAAGTTTAACCAATCTTTTGACTTTACTAGTAAGTTTCATATTAGATCTTGGGAGTCTACCACTAGAAGTCAACAAACTATTTGTTGGATCACATTGAAAGTTAACCCTTCCCTTTACAACTCTTTCTAAAGTCTTACAATTGACATTAATATATCAACTGATGTTACTGCTCAACCTTTTGTTAATAGTTTATTTGTTAACTAAAGCTATTATTATTGCTCATTGTGTTGCATTCTTATCTTAGACAGACTTCTCTTTTCAATAACATCAAAGTCACTTGAAACAATGGATACAACTTGTTTTAAAGACTCATTTGTATTCTTGGGTTTTGCATACATTCCTAACCTTTTCACTACTTTACGCATTTTAAACATTTTAATTAGTTGCAACATCAACTAACATTAAAACCCAAATTTCTTATTATTAAAAAAAAGTCTATATAATTTATTAGCATGTGTCCTAATTTCTCTCCATGAAACCAATCCATGAAGATTATCCAGCACATCATTATAAAAATGAAAATTATGTTTATGTACTTCAAGATCATTCAGACATGTATGTTCAATACTTGGTGTTTCCATGTCTAAATTCATACGATTGTTATTTTCAATTGGAATTTCATTTTCTATATTATTTGGAATTTGATTATCATTTTCATTTTTTCTTAATATTTCTTTTGGGGCATGGATTTCCATTGGAGTTTTTTGTTCATGATCATTTGGAAATCTATTCTCATGAAGAAAATCTAAATTGTTTAAATCATAACCTACTTCTAAAAAATCACCAATTTCATCATGAGAAAAAACTCGAGGGTTTGGAGACACACCTGTATTGAATGTTTGATTAAAATGTGCACTTGAATCTCCTTGTATAGTGTTCTCTTCTTCAGCCTCTTCATCCATCATGTTATCTTTAACATCTTTCTCCTCTGGAACATTGCTGAGATCTCTAATTATTTGTCTTCTCTCTTGTTGATATTGGGCTTCATTCTCTTTGTTTGTTACAATCTCCTCATTTGTCAAAAAATTTATTTTCTTCTTTCTTTGTCATTTGATCCCATGTTTGCACTAGTTTTGAATTTGAATCAATACCTTGCAAATTGTAGAATATGACAAGAAAACAAAATAATTATGACAAAAATTCACTATTGTAGTTCAAAACTATCATTCAATCATTGCAATCATTAAAAAATTATTTGTAGGGCATTTTTTGGGGCCCAATGGGTACATCAGAATCGGGTACCCAATTTTAAATTAGGCACTCAATTTTTAAACAATATATCAAGCACCCAATTATTTAAAAATTAGGTGTCCAATTTTGTTAATGACTAAATTCAAATCGGGCAATGAATTTTTGAATTGAAAATTAGGTGCCCAATTTTGGTGCCATGGGTGGGAATTTACCATGGGCAAGAAATTTCCATTTGGTTTTTCCTTGGGGAAAGGCATGGCATAGGCTTGGTGGGACCAAGCCTATGCCTTTATGAACCAAATTTAGACTAAGGCATTTAATCGACAATTTCAAGGATTGTCGCAATTTTATACAATCGTCCCCCATTGAATTTTTTGACAAAACAAGAACCCATTATAGGTCTTACTATTTTGATTTCAAAAATGAAAATTTTATAGTGTTATGAGTTTATTTGCTATTTTCCCATTATTTATTAATCAAAAGTATCTCTTAAACATAAAATAGTGAGAATCACTAAAACTTTAATAACCTTTTTAATTTTAAAAAAGAAATTAAATTAATTTACATGTCATCAATCTTCACACAATTCTTTTGAATTAAAAAAATTACAATTTTTTTAAAATTTTTTTATGGCATTTGTACACAAGAGGTTTTATAGATTAGCTTAATTGTCAATTAAAAATTAATTTAAAAATCTATTAAAAAATTCAAGAAAATTATTTTCATCAATCTTTGGTGTGTAAGGTATCTTTCTTTAAAAGGATTCATAAAAAAATATTTAGCCGTGTCAAATTATGGTGTCTATACATGAGTGTGGTATGGTCCTAAAATAAGCATTTTGAAAAAGTGGTTTTTAAAGATTTATACAAGAAAATAATCTATCATATGGGTATACAAATAGATTACTTATTCAAAAATAAGATTCTAGTCACTACAATTTTTATTTCTAAAGTTTTTTTGTATCTAATCTCTAAATGCCTCAAATTTTGGCGTCAATTGGTAATATATTTCAAAAATAGGAAAAACTTCCACTTTTTGGCCAAAAGTGAGACCCAACTGCTTACATAGACCCATTGTAAAATAGCGAGGTTGACTAAAACTTTAATAAAAAAATTTTTTTCTTAAAATTAATTTATATGTCATCAATCTACATACAATTCTTTTGAAGTTATTTTTTTTCGAAAAAAGTTAAAGTTTGATCAGAATATGGTGTCCCTACATGAGAGGTTTTAAAATGTACATTTATAGCAAATTAAAAATGAATAATAAAAAATTATTCAATAAAAAATTAAGGAAAAATATTACCATCAATCTTTGGTGTGTTAGATAACTTCCTTTAAAATGATTTACACAAATTCATTTATTTGTGTTAAATTATGGTGTCCATATATGAGCGTGGTATGGTCTTGAAACAAGCATTTTGGAAAAATATTTTTTAAAGATCCATACAAAAAAAATCTATCATATGGGTAAACAAATAAAATACATATTCAAAAAATAGATACTGAACACTAGAATTTTTATTGCTGAAGTTTTTTTATATTCAATCTCTAAATGCCTCGAATTTTGACATCAATTGACAAGAAATTTCAAAAATAGGAAAAAGGACTTCCACTTTTTGTCCAAAAGTGAGACCCAACTTCTTCCACTTACCCTTTAGTGAGACTCTCATTTATTAGAAATTTGAATAATTTATTGGTCTAATAAGATTCAAGATTATTGACATGCATTGATATTGGAAAACATGTGCATGAGAAAAAATATATATCAACTACTTCATTTTCTTTGGTCCTTGTTTAACATCATATAATCCTCACTAGACACATTCATTATGTAATTAATTTACCAATTAAGTTCTTATTAATATATTCACGTAAAATAATCACAAGTTCTAGCTTAAATGTTTTCTCATTTTACTTTTTTGATCAGTATAAGACAATAGCCATATTATTTATATAGATTTAACTAAAAGAAATTTACGTTGACTCTGTTCAAATAGGCACTGGTAAAAAAGAATGGAGAAGAAAAACTTTAGTATTTCCTAGGACATTTGTCCTATCCACTTTTACAAATTATGAAAGGAACATACCCTAGTTTACAGGTTTATTCGAATTATCATTTCTTTACAATGATTTACTTGTACTAATTTTTGTGCAATTCCTTTGGTTACATTTCCAAATTGAAAGGTATTTTTATTTCTTAGTTCCTCCATCTTTTCTTCCTAATGATATTTGAACTCTTGATTAGTTTTGTTTGACTAGGTCCGTCCTTTCATCTAACTTCCTTAAGTTTCAAAAATATTTCTTTCTTTGTAGCCTCTATATTTTGCTACAAAATTCACCCTCATTTCAATTGTTACTCTAAATAAGGAAAATCATTGAAATGTTTACACCTTACTTTATCTTGCAATTTGGGATATTCCAAAAAGGACTACAATTAAAAGGGCTAGTCATAATCAATTTAGAGTTATATGAATATAGAAATCTCAAAAATATAATGGGGAGATGATATCAAAAACTCTCGATAACTATTTCTTATAAGATTACTCTGAGTGCTAATTAATATTATAACTATTTTCTAAGGGGAAAAAATATGAAAATATGTCCTTCCAAACCACTATTATTTTTTTGTTAGTTGTTATAATTAGAAGTTTAATGACATATTTTATTAACTTCTAACAAGCTTTCCTACTTAATCTCGATTGAAAGTTTATTCATTTTTATTTTAAATTGGTTCTCCCAATTTCTAATAGGATTAATTAATGGTGCATACTACTTCAGATATATTTCTTATATACTTACTTTGTATACTTTGATTTTTATTCAATCAAAAGTTTCTCTACTCATTAAAATCTTGTCCCCTATTTTAGCTTCTATTTAGTTTAAAGTTTTGTATTTTAACATTCTCATTCCTTAAATTAGATTAAGAGGTATTAACATGTTCATTACTAATTTATGAACCTCTAATTGAACAAGCAATTTCATTATATACCAAATATGTTTCTAAGAAAAATCCAATTCAGTGGCTATGTGTACCATATGAGATAACTAAGAACTATTTTCTATCAGTTTCAAGATGATATAATACAAAAAAGAGAGTGTTGTATAAGCTTGAGACAACAGTCTACTACCAACATCTAATGGGGTTATTTTCTATATATCCCTTACATACTTTATGCATAGCTCTACTAGTTGAAATCAAAATACCAACATAGAAAAACCAAGGGGTCCTCTTGGAAAACTATACAACAACCAAGGAACAATGGAAACTACCAATAAAATACATCCTTCCTTTGATAACAATAGGTTTCCCAAGGAATGACCTTAAGCACATTGATCACAGCCTACCATGAAAGGGGATTAAATATTTTCTCATTCATTATGATAGTGACACATCAATTTAGGTTCTTCAATCTTCCTTTACAGTTTGCAAATTTACAATTTCATTCATCCTTTTCATATGGATTCATTTATTCCTTGTAGAATTAATTGTCACATATCAATATAATTCTCTTGTTGGTTAAAAAATCAATGTTGGATGATCCCCATTTTCAATATATGGTTTAGTTGGTGTTGATGGGGTAGAACAAATAACATCACCTATAAATAAAGCCTATAAATTATTTGATCAAAGAATATATCATCACAACCTTGATTTGATTTTGATCCAACAACTAATATATTATTCATTTTTTTTTCTAGATATTATAACACAATATTATAGTTTTACCATTTTTATTTCTATGAATTGAGAATGTTTAAGTTTTAAGGAGTTTTTGATATATTGTTATTCAACCCTTTTTGGAATTAAAATTTATCCAATTTTTTTTTATCAATTACATTATTGAAATGAAAGATGTTTTGGTATTAAATCTACATATATTTCAAAGTATCTTGAAGGGTTGAACAAGTACTTCTAACCATAATATTCGAAAGTGAACTATTACACCAAATAAGATTTATTTTATTATGTTAAGAAGCTTATATAAGATACTAGGCATTAATGTTCACAAAATATGGCTAGAATTTAAATGAATGCATGCTATTCTCTTTTATTCTTTGACAATTTGTTTATCCTATTACCTTGAAAACCTAATTGGAACCATTCCAATTTGCCAAATATATTCTCATATTTCTTTAATAACCATTGTGAATAAGAATTTTGTAAGATATAATTTAATTATAATGAAGAGGGGATATTTTCAGTCCCTCATATGTTTTCAATTATTTTTTCAACACCCATGGTAAAGTTTGATATATCTTACAAGCCTATTTGCATACATGCATCATTGGAAATATGATGTGCCCCATCTCAACAACACAATCTCTTGAAAATGCCAAGAAATTATATGAATGTTAAAACCTATTATTTTGAAGATTTTTTAGCCAAAATAAGCCATCTATAAGCCAACCTAAGCATTGAAAATATTAGCCTTTGTTAGATAAGTAAGGTTATTTTCCTTAGTTGTTAAACTTTTTAACATAGACACAAACAATCACACACTCCTATGTTCTCATAGATGCATGGTCCAACCTTTATGCATTAGTACTTACCCAAATTGTCTTTACCTTTCCAATAGCACTAACTATCATGGAATATGCCCAAACTAAAAGAATTCATCCTCTCAACTATATAACATGTCACTAGTCAAATGTATTTCCAAACTATTTTAAAATATTTGACCAACTTTGACCAACATGTCTTGATGTGAAACTTATTTTTTGCACTAATGACCTTATATTTAACATCACATAAACCAACATGATTTAAAAAAATATATGAAAATACTAACTATGGGCTTGAAATGGCCTTATTACATACATTTACAAGAATAGGCCTTACTATTGATAGTGAATTGTGCATTAAAGGAAATAACACATCATCATCATCTAAATATTGAGAGGAATGGTTAGCAAGACCTAAACCTAGGGCAAAAGAATAGTTCTATGAATATATATATATATATTGTACTTGCAAAAGGTTCCAAAACAGGAAGTTAGAGAAATGACAAATGGTTCATATCCACAAATTGCACTATGGAGTTTACATAGAAGAGGTGCATTATAATTAACAAATTGGTAATCTTAAAGTAACTAAATGTGCACATTATTTAGTACATTATTATTGATCATTTCAATGGATTTTATGATAAAAAGCCACTTCCAGTTCATAATATTGTTGAAGAATGAATGGATAACAATAATGATAGAAAGTCTCAAGACAAAGAGCAAGACACATTTATGGATGAAGCCACTACACAGATAAATGAGGTTGACATCAATGACTTCATCCAAGACTTCTATACATCTTTTGAAGAAGTTTTTGATTCACCCATAGCTCATTTGGCTAGGATGCCTCTTTTTCCAAATGATGATACATATGTATTAGCAATAATTATGTTGTTGTTGAACTTGAAGCTTACAAATGGATTGACAAACACATGCTTTACTAATTTATTAAGGTGTGATTTAATATTCCCACAATCTAATTTTCCCTAGACGTGTTCAATTTTTTGAATATCGTGTATACTCATAGAAATAATTTTTTGCATCATGTAGACTTTTGTCAAACAAAATACTTCCAAAGGACAATAAGTTACTTCATTCTCATATAGACCTATGTTCAATGATGAAATATATTGGAATGGAGTAAAATACATAGGTTGCATGCCAAAATGACTGTATACTATACTATGGAAAGAATGCCAATTTGCAACAATGCCCAATATGTCATACACATAGGTATTGTCAAGATCAAATATCTAAGAAGGCTCCTTATAAAGTACTATGACACATTTAACTAAAGCCAAGGTTTGAGAGGATGTTCAAATGTACGGAGTTGGCAAAATAAATATATTATCATGCACAAGGGAGAAGCCATCATGGCATCATGCATTTGGCTATAGATAGAAAATACTAGAAAGAGATTGAGGAAAGATTGGGCCATTTTTAAGAAGTGAGGCCAACGAATGCAAAAAAAATTCTAGCAATGGATGGTGTCAATCATTTTGGATAACTTAGAACAACATATTCTATTTGGCTAGTCTTAAATATTAACAAAAATATTCCCCCTTGGATAGCAATGAAGAAGGAAAATGTAATGTTAACTCTTATCATATAAGGCACAATTTGACAATGATAATTTTGTGGAACATTACACTTATTGGAGGCTAATTTCCTTGTTAAGAATAGGCTTCATGTGATTCACCGCCACCTTAGAGAGAATTGTATAGATGGTATTACAAAGACTTATGGTCTAAATTATTCCAAATGTGTATAGTCCGTGACTTTGGCCACCAAAATAGTAAAGTTTTGGTTCATCTATTTTATAATTCTACCCATTTTGATGAAGTCCCAGTTACATGAACAAGATCATACTTAATGACCCATTTAGGCCTAGGGCCTTGAAAGCTCCCATAGAAAACACCACCTCTCAAACCTCTTCTTCTTACACTTTTCTTATCAGCTCTTGGTTAGTTCTATCATCTACCAATGGGCTTATGGCCCACAATAAATCATACTCCATCCTCGGGTCAAACTATAGCTGGTGGGGCTTATAAATATCTTGAAAGTATCTGGTGATCCATCAACCAATATTTGCCTCATTTTTAAGCTCAATATTATCATTATCAAAAAGATTCCTTATGGTATTTCTTTTATTATTTTTGAGGATGATCTATGAAATTTTTTTGTGTTCCTATCCCCTTTCATTAGCTACTAAATCTTAGATCTCTACTTCTAGAAGACTTCTTCTCTTTCAATCACCTATGTCCATTTCCTTCTCCAACTCTACTCCTTGTATGTATCAAGTGAAAGGTCTCCCCTCACCATCCTCTCTTGAAAAATCCACAAGCTTTCCTTCTATTTTCTTCTTTTGTTTTAAGATGTCTCCAAATGAAGTTTTATTCTTGGCAAGAACCTCCCTTCTAATATTTTCAAGCTTCTTTTCTATTTCAAATATATATGTCCCCTGGATTTTAATATTTCACCACTAAATACAATCTCTAAAATATAGATGCGAATGTCACATTATCTCATTGAAGAAAGGTTACTTGTTTCCATGGTTTTTATTTATACAATTAAATAGGAGCATTGAGTGGTTTGAAATAGACCTAAGAAATCAATGAAGAGAAGTGTGAGGCAAAATTCCACAGTTAGCCAAAATGAGCACTCTATCAAGTCTAATTTGGATGAGATTATGTCTCACATGATTTTTAGACTAGGTGAAGTGGATTCCCTATAACTCCACATCAACAAGTTCATTCCTTCTGAGAAATCCACCCAAGTCTTACATACTCTCTATGACATAATCAAGACCCCCCAACTTTTTTGAAGGGTGTAAGGGAGTATTAAAATATCCCACACAAATACAATTGGTGTCCTTCCAGCTATTAATACACATTGAGCTCTCCTCCTAGACCTGGAGCCTCCCCCCTCTAGTATTATGAGCATAAAAGTTTAGGAGCACCCAACTACTCATAGAATTATTGAAATCCACTACCAAAAAGAAAAGGTGACAATGGAGCTCTATGCCATTGAGTTTATTAGGATTCCACATAGCAGCAATCCCTCCTTAAGCACCAATAGATTCATTTTAAATGTATTTATCCCCTTTCCAAATGTACTTCGCAACCTTATCAATTTTATGTTTGTTCAATTATACTTCCTGAATGAGGATAATATCTACCTTATTATTATATATCATATTTTTCAAAGACAATTTATTTCCAAGGACACTTAAGACCTTAATGATATTCCATGAAATGAACTTCATTTCATACCTCTTTGAGTCTCCTCCAAGGTCCTTTGCTTCCGATTGGCAATGGCCTTAGATGTTTCCTTTGTTCTTGTCACCCTTGTTGGAAACATTTCAGATCTTTTCTTAGAGTCTACATCTACCTTTGGTTTCCTATGTGAGTGCTTATTATTGGTCTCTAAATCCACACAGACTTCAACATGATCTTTACATGTTAGAAACATCCCAAAATGAACATGGGATAGTCCATTCAGTATGCTTGCACAAAGAGATATGTTTCCTTCTAAATAGATGAGGTTTTAATATTCACTCTTAGGATTGATAGATCAATATCTAGACCAAACTAGTAAGAGAGATTTGGTAGAATGAAAATGCAATCTAATATATGTTTTTGATGTTTTTCTAATGCAAATATATTAGATTAATGTAAATGAAATTGAAATTAATTTAAGAACAATGGAAAGTAATAACTAAATGAATGTATTTTAGTCTAACTGATGAGTATATGATAGAAAGAGAAATTTGAATGAAAGACACTTGAGTAATCAAATTAGCATCAATTCAATACTTTTCATGTGAATCCTCCAAAATGAGAGATTGAAGGTTTTTTTATAGAACTTTAGACCCAATCAATGGTCAAGATTGAACCAAATTGAAGGTCTTGATTGATGGTGAGATTTTGTTCTATATTTTTAATGTGGTTGAATGAGATGAAATTTGAGATAACATTGATCTGTTCAAATATGTGCTCATAATTATTTTTCTAATTAATTAAATCATTATTGTGATATTGTTATCAAGATTTAACTATGCAACTTTTGAGTCAAACTCATTGACCTAATGTTTCATGAGTAGTGATTCAACATGAATCCATCTCTCATGAGTATAAATGGAAAACCTAGCACTCATTGGATCTAGGTTATGTTCATAGGGGTGAAGCACCAGGACTTTTTGGGTGGTCACCCATCTCAATATTACTCCAGGCTAAGCGTGCTTAACTACAAAGTTTCCTCCATGGTTAAACCCAAAGCTTGCAACCCCATTTGCAGAACCTTCACCAAGTTTTGTGCCTTATGAACCATTCATTATAAATCCCCTTAAGCTCATCAATTGATAAGTAGGAGATAATTTCCACAGCAAGTCAAATTGTGATATTGTTATTAGGATTTAACTATGTGATTTTTGAGCAAACCTCTTTGACCCATGTTTCATGAGTAGTGATTCAATATGAATCTATCTCTCATGAGTATAAATGAAACACTTAGCACTCATTGGATCTAGATGATGCTCACAAGGGTGAAGGATTGGGACTTCTTGGGAGGTCAGCCATTCCAGTACTACTCTAGCTTGAGTATGCTTAACTACAAAGTTTCCTCCATGGTTAAACCCAAAGATTGAAATCCCATTTGAAAAATCTGAATTTATACTCATGAGAGATGGATTCATGTTTAATCACTACTCATGAAACATGGGTCAATGAGTTTGACTCAAAAATCACACAGTTAAATCCTAATAACAATATCACAATTTGACTTTTTGTTGAAATTATCTCCTACTTATCAATTGATGAGCTTAAGGGGCCTTATAATGAATTTTTCATAAGGCACAACACTTGGTGAAGGTTTTAAAAATGGGGTTGCAAGCTTTGGGTTTAACCATGAAGCAAACTCTGTAGTTAAGCATGCTCAAGCTAGAGTAGTACTAGGATGGGTGACCTCTCAAGAAGTTCCGATGCTTCACCCCTGTGAGCATCACCTAGATCCAATGAGTGATATGTGTTCCATTTATACTCATGAGATATGTATTCATGTTGAATCACTACTCATGGAACATGGGTCAATGAGTTTGACACAAAAATCACACAGTTAAATCCTAATAACAATATCACAATTTGACTTGTTGTGGAAATTATCTCCTACTTATCAATTAAATAATTATTTTCAAAAATTATGAGGAGCATATTTGAATTAATAAATATAATTAATCACTTTTTTATGTGAGATGAAATAGGAAAGGATGTTGATCCATTCAAATATTACATCATAATAGAATATCCTAATTAAATAAATAATTAGTTTCAACACTTATGATATATCTATTTAATTAAATCAATTTATTTTAATTCCTTCTTTATGTGCATTAACTAAGTGGGTATATTTAATTTAATTAAAATACTTAGGACTTATAACTAAATTAATTCAATTAAGAGATTAATTTAGGTAATTCAATTAATATATTTGGCATCCAATTCTAAATATAGTTGGCACAATTAATAGCGTCACCCTAAAAAGAAGGACTCATACCTCAAGATTGTATCATACAATTGGCCATCTCCTGTAACATTCTATTCTTTCTCTTAGCAACCCCATTCTATTGAGGGGTATTTGAAACTATGAATTAATGATGTAAACTATCCTTAGTGCAAAAACCTTTGAAAGATTGATTCACATATTCCCTATTATTGTCAATGCATATATGACTAAAAGAAATACTAGATTATTTCTCCAAGAATACCTTAAAGATTTAGGATGAATCAAAGACATTAGACTTGTACTTCAAAAATTACTACCATGTGTTTCTAGAGAAATCATCTATGGAGGTAAGCACATATTGGGAAACTAAAAAAGACGGAGGGTGGAATGACATAAGATCACTATGTATCAAATCCAACGGTGCCTTAGCATGTGTGGATCTACCTACCAAAAAAGGATCTCTATGCTATTTTCCATGTGCATAACCTTGAAAAACACCATCTGTACAAGAGATATGAGGTAGCCCAGTCAGTAGCTCCTGTGTACTCATTTTCTATAGATATCTATAGTTGAAATAGCCGACGTAGCAAAACTGTTCATGCCAAAGTTTTCTCATTGTGTCTACATGAAAAAAAGAGATAAACACATATAAATAAAAGCTCTCAATTCCTTCAAACTAATATAAGAGAGACTGTAAATCAACATCCCCAGTTGAATCAACCAAATCAAGATTTTGGAGGTCTCAAATAACCATATCATGCGATGAGAACTCAACTATCTTACCAAGTCTAGAATGAAAAATTTAATAGACAAACAAGAGGTTCCTAGAAATGGATAGAACCAATAGAACATATTATAGGGAACCATCCTCCAAAGAGATAGTGCCAAAATCTAAAACTAAAATTTGTGTAGAGTCACTAACTACAATTTGTGTAGTAACACTCTAAGCAAGTGAAGTAACCAAATTAGGTGAGTATGTCATATGGTGGGAAGCACATGAATCTATGATCCAAATAGTATAATAAGATAAGGCTTGTACATAAAGAGTATGTCCTTTCCGTAAAGGAGGAGGTGGTGGTTTTGGAGAAGAAATAGTGTGCTATTGCATTGCCTCCTCTAAAGCCTCAAGACATTTCCAAAACCTAGAAAGTAGATGTCCTTCCTTGCCACAAAAACTGCAAGGATTACATGTAAAATTATTAGTCTCAGAGGAAGACTCAAAAGACTTAGAAGATTTACCCTTCATAGTGGATTTTCATGAATCTGATTTAGGAGATGGCTTGGGGGAACTCTCAATGTCAATTGAATCTATTTTGGTCTTCATCATCTACTTCAGCTTCCCTATAGATGTACAAGCAACCGATGTTTATTTTTTTTATCTTGTTAGGAAGTCCATCTATGTAAACTTGGCCTACTCTCTCATTAATTGATCACAAAATACCTCAAATTTTGGCATGGTAAATCTAGGACCCAAAGCATCCATAATGGAATGCAAGGTAGAAGAAAAAATCTAAAAGTTTCGTCTTGAAGGTTTGATAAAATTAGATAAATGCACTCCTTATAGATCTTGACTTTCCCACAACTATGTAACAAATATATTTTTTGTTTAAAATTCATTAGAAAGTCCTTAATAGAGGGAAAAGGATAAGGTACAAGTTATGTAGCCTCTGCCTTAATCTGAAATTCCCTAAACTCATTGATTGTACCAAATAATTCCTCTATCTTAGTTAACATATCTCAAGGAGTAGTGAACCCATCAAGATGAAACTGCAAATTATTGGATACTTGCAAAGAAATCAACCCCATGATCTCACCCATGTTGTTCTTTTACCACATGACCTCAAAGGGCTTCTATAAAATTGGTTGCACGTCATCTAAAAAAGACCACAATCCTTTTGAATGGAGAAGTCGTGTCATCAAGGTTTTCCATGTGTGATAGTTATGTGGGGCTAGAATTTCTAGATAAGTAGAGGTCTCAACTATTTTTTTAGAAGGTGTTTGTTCTGATATAATTTTGGTTTAGTGATGTAAATTATAGAAACTAGAATTAAAAACACCCCCCACAATGCAAAAAAATAGACCCCTGACCCCTAGATGCTAGAAGGAATGCTTATACAAGTAAGAGAAAAAAAAATAGCTTAAGTTGGATATCATGTGTACCTTTAAAATTTTTTGATGAAAATAACATAGAATTTGGAAAGAGCTTGAAGAGATCTTTTTGTTGCTTCTTTTAGATTGAAAAATAAAGCAAAAATGAGCAAGTTATGCCCCCTAGAATGAAAAAAAATCACATGACTTCAACAAAAAAAGGAGGTACCATTCTAGAAAAAGTCACCAGTAAAACCTACACCAATGTGTCTATCTCAAAATTATCTTTTCGACAGTATCTCATTTACCCAATATCAATACCATATTATTAAGATATCACAAGAAAAGTTAGGTAGGTATAGAAGGAAAAAAAAAACACAACCCCCTTAAGCCCCCAAAGTCTAGTTCCTTGGGCATGCATATGAATGTAAGTGGATGGTGGATGCCTGGTAGGCTGACCATGGTAGTGAGAGGCAATGAGGGGCATGTGGGAGGTGCACTGGTGGCAAGCACCATGCAAACAACAACAACACACATTAGATTTTTAAAAATGTTTTTTTAATTTATTTTTCCAATTTTTTTAGTGTGTTCCTTTTTTGTGTATGAAAGATTATACACCCTTGATATGCAAATGATTTTTCCTCCCCTATCAACAATGGACAAAATCAAAGTGTTCCAAATGAAAATAAGGATTTTGATGTCCTTTGAATCTAACCATGAGGTTTGTTTGTACTCAAAGTGCTCCAAGTTTTAAAGATCCCCTTATTTACAAAATAGATGCCTAAGAAATACTAGATCTGATGCAACAAACACTTGATCTCTATCCCTTCAAAAATTCTAAACAAGTTATAGTAGATCCAACTCTTATACCATGTAAGATTTGATGAAAAAATAATCTTCTAAGCTCAAAATACTTGCATGCAAAAAACATGTCACAAAGAAAGACAGAGAAGAAAAGTATAAGGAATTTGCTTTGACAATATCCAAGATGGAATTATTAGCCAAAAGAATGAAACATAAGTGTACAATGGATTAATCCTTATAGAAGGAGATCAAAAAACCTAATAGAAAAATAAACATTTAATAATTAATTTAAGTATTAAATGGATAATGCAAGTGTACACAAGTGAAATCTCCATAAGGGAGTAAAGTTAATTTAATTAATACTTTACTCTAACATAAACTTTTCATTTGTTATATATGAGTATATAAGTATACCTTAAGCAACACTAATATTGATAATTAGACTTTAGAAGATATTTACGCACATTTCTTTCTTAAAATGAGAGAAAATTATTAAATTATTTGTATAATATATTGAAATAATGAATATGAATAAATACTAGAGTTTTGGAAAGAAGTTGGTCAAGGGTAGTTTGTGCTCTAGATTAGGTATTTTGTAGGCGTCTCTTATCGTCCCTGATGGATTGTAGTCTAGAGGTGACATGACTATTTGTGGCAAAGGAACATGAGTCAAGGAAGAATCAAACAAGGCATAAAAATAGGTAAGAGATTATGGGGTGTCTACTCCTATAGATCCTAGTGATTCACCAAATGGTGACTCATAGGTCTAGTTAGAAGTTAGTTCTCCAACTATGGCCCAACTTGGACCCCAAAAATGGTTTTCCCTTTTTGGGGTCAAACCAAATGTCTAATCTTCTTTCCCTCTTTTCACATGCAAATTATATTTTAAAAAGGGTGAGTTTGGAGTTCATGTCCCTAGTTATTTGGTTGATCTCATTTTGTGTCTTTAATGAGCCTTATAATGCTTGTTGGTAATTTTTTGGGATTAATGGCTATATGAGATCTTGAATTGGAACACCATGATCTCAAGACTTCTTTCCTACATGGTGATTTAGAAGAGGAGTTATCAATGGAACAACCTAAAGGATTCATCAACAAGGGACAAGAGCATTTTTATTACAAACTAAATTGAAGATTTTATAGACTCAAGAAAGTACCAATAAAATGATACTTCAAATTTGAAAGCTTCATGGTTGAACAAAAATTTACAAGGTATGAATCAGATCCATGTGTCTACTTCAAGAAAATTCATAATGGTGAGTTCTTCATTCTTCTTCTTTATGTTGATAACATATTGGTAGTTGGTACAAGTAAAATAATTAATCATGAATCAAAGGAGAAATTTGCAAGAACATCTTAGGGGTACTTAAGAAGATTCTTTGAATAACGATAACAAGAGAAATAAGAAAGAAGAAAATCATGTTGTATAAAAAATAATACATTGATAAAGATATTGAAATGTTTGGCATGGATGATGAAAATGTTGCTCCTATTCCACTTGCTAGATATTTTTGTTTAAGTTCTAAATTGTTTACAAAAAAACAAGAAGAACATGAATTTATGGATAATTTTTTTTATAAATTTGTAGTTGTTAACATTATGTATGCCATGGTTTCTACTCACCCTGACATTTCTCATATGGTCAAGAAGTGAGAAGATTCATGAGAAATCTAGCTCATTGTGAAGCAGTTAAATGGATACTAAGATATCTTAAAAGCATATAAGATTATGCATTATGTTTTGAGGTAATATTTTTTAGTTGTAAGCCTTCACTAATTTTGATCTCGCCAAATATTTAGGTAAATGAAGTTTTACTACTAGTTATACCTTCATTTTTGTTAGAGCTACTATTAGTTGGGCTTCTAAGTTGTTGCATTAAATTTCTCTTTCTTTCGCTGAGGCTAAGTATTTGACTCTTCCTGAAGGTGTAATGGAAATGATTTGGCTTCAACAATTTCTTGCTGATTTAAAGTTTCACCACAAGAACTATACTTTGTTTTGTGATAGTTACAACACCATTTTTATGGCTCATAATCACTCATCTTAGCATCGCTCTAACCATGTTGATGTGCATGCTCACTTTGTTTGTTACATAATTGAAGAAGGAAAATTGAAAGAGGTTAAGGTTGACACAAAGGTTAATCTAATAGATATCTTCACAAAATTTGTATCCAAAGAGAAGTTCAAATGTGCCAACAATTCTCTTGGGCTTCTAGAGAAGAGATGAAGAAAGTATTAAGTAGGGTATTGGATGATTTGTCACAACTTTAGTTGACCTTCATATGGGAGATTGTTAATGTGAAGACCAACAATCACAATATGTTTCCCTCTGATTGTGTGACTTCATTTTTAGATGATCTTTAATATGACTATGTAAATAATATCTATAAACATGATATATTGTAACCAATTCATTTTATCAACACAATAATCTACTCAATATGGACGTAGCCACAAGTTGTGGTGAACCACAATAAATCTTGTGTTGTGTTTATTTGTGATTTCTCTTATCTAATTTTTTCACATCTATTGCTTTCATTTTCGTGTTTTCACTACTACATTTGGACTCGAATTGTGATGCAACATTTTTACAATTATGATAGCCTCCTGTCACCCAAAAAACAATACCAAGAATTAGCTCCTGTTGGATGGGCATCAAAATTTTGGTGTCTCAAATTGGAACAATAAGCTTGTCCTCACAATTGGGAAGCCAAATGCCTTTGCAATTTGGTAGAATCCAAGGCCAAGAGTTCATTATCAAGTTATCATAATTATGATAGACCAATATCACAATTATGACATCTGATAGTTTCACTAGGCCATCACAATAATGACACTAGGACTCAAAGGCTGATGGGCATCCATCTGAGTTGGCATCACAATCATGACTATTTGCAATACTAGTGATATTTTTGCAATGGACATTTGTTGGATTTGGCCATTGTAATGATGATGACCATGTGATGGAAATGTTGTTTACCCAACATTACTCCATCAGATTGGGCCATTGCAATTGCAAAACCTACAAAAATGTTTTAAAAAAAAGTCATTTTTGGAAGAGAAAGTGGAGGAGGACTCTTCAAATAATGATTTTGTGGACCACCGACCTATAATGCAAATGCCCACATTCAAGGTGAGCCCCACAGGTTTCAGACTCTTTTTCACTATGGATCCAACAAATGTTTAATATATCTTCAAGACTGAAATTGATAACTATTTGAAGGTTAGTGTTATGAATTTTCTGAAATCTATGACTTATAGTGAAATTGGACTCATTATTTTAAACTTTTCTTTTTATTTTTTTAAAAATTTTGATGGCATAGTGCTGCTCATCAGAATCAGTGTCAATTTATGGCTGATGGTATTTTTAAAACATATGGCCAAGTGTAGAGACTTAAACACAAATCTACAATTTTCACTTGGCTTGTTTCATCAACATTTAAAAAATCCTTACATTGATGTGTTTCATTTTATCTTCAATGTGCATGAAGGTTGAAAAAAAAAACATTGGCCCTTTCCCTTAGATCACCTATTCTTGGTCCATTCTCCAAAGACTAACTCTTACTCCATATAGGAACCAAATCATCATTCCCAAAGACCATTTTCATCATGGTTCATCAAGAGAACATTTTATTTTTGTTGAAAAAAAAAAAAATGGTTTGGTTTAGAATTTTTTGTCCACAATTGTGACTCTACACAAAATGTTTAAACATGAAAGCTAAGAATATTGCCTGAGCCGTGAGAATGGCTGAGCACATTAGGGACTTTGACAATCATGTTTTCCATTGGAAGATGGCATGCCAGTGAAAAAATTCAAAAGATGTCATAGACAAATAATTAAAGTGGAATTTTGGGTCAAAGTGACTTTACATGAAAGGAAACCCTTCTTTTCTATGTTCTTGTATTCATGCTTGCATAAAAGGAAACACTTTAAAGCCAAAAAAATAAATCTACTTCTAAAATCAACAAAACAACAAATAAAGCCCTGGTTCTAGTGTTTTTTTGTGTATAGCTTTTATGCTCATTACTATGAACTTGGTACCCCACAGGGTTTTAGTTTTTATGTTATGTTGATTAATAGTAGCATTTTGTTTAGGAGCTACT
Source organism: Cupressus sempervirens (assembly GCA_028749045.1). Lineage (NCBI taxonomy): Eukaryota > Viridiplantae > Streptophyta > Pinopsida > Cupressales > Cupressaceae > Cupressus > Cupressus sempervirens. The sequence goes on along the minus strand of CM053786.1, from coordinate 367,288,922 downwards.
GGTCTATTTTATATTCTATTATGCATATTATATTAAAGACTAATAGTACCATCAATTATGCTTTGGACCTTTTTTTTTTGAAGTTTAAACATGGCATAGGGTAGATAATTGGGAGGTTACATCCAATTGATTCTTTAGCTTTTTTGTTACATGGGGTCAACCCCTCATCTATATTGGCTTCTTTCTAATACTTGAAAAACAAAACAATAAATATTTCTCTTCTTGTATTTACATGTAAATAAATTAGAACTAGAAGAAAAATAAGTGCATCAAAGTAATGATTGAATAAACTAAATTTTCCTATTGCTTTTAGGCTAAAAAATGAATCATTTTATATTTCAATTTGTTTGGTACTTTCCGATCTTGATTTTTGTAGTTGGATGAAGGAATTTTATTTTAAAACTCCTTAGCTCTCTTGCATCCTAATAAAAAATAATTCTTTACAAAATTAAATTAAAAAACTATTGAATACTGTAACAAATTTTCAAACCATTTGAAACAACAACAAATGCAACTGACAAAAAAATAGTATTTAAGAAGAAATACAAAGTAGACCCATTGGAAGGTTAAAAAGATAATATAATGGGAAGCCTAGAAATACAAAGATAAAAATACCTGGTACCCAAAAAACCCGAATAATTTCTTCTGGTAATTTCTTATAAATCTATTCTTCAACTTAGCTTTTGCAGGCTGCAACATTCAAGATGGCATGATATGCTTGTTCTAGTGGAAGGACATCTTGTAATCAAATTGAAGGTTTTAAATTAAAGAGAAGGCGATGAATGTACATTCATGGAGATGATCACTTTAAGTATGGGAATTTAATTGATAGGACATGATTCTTGATGAGATCTTGGTTTAAATTAACAAGAAAGTAGTGGTTGTTATCAATGTTAGATTTGACATGAGATTAACAACTATTTAAATATTTATTTAAGACTAACTTTAATATGCATACTAGATTTCTCTCTCTCTCTCTCTCTCTCTCTCTCTCTCTCTCTCTCTCTCTCTCTCTCTCTCTCTCTCTCTCTCTCTCTCTCTCTAATTTATTATCATTATCTATATAATGTTTGAATATAGTAATGATCACATTCATTGAATTTTTATATCTATATGAATCTTTTAATAACTATTAGGTTAAAAAAAAAGTCAATAATTCTTTTGTTCGGAGTTAAAAAATATTTTTTCTATACTTCTATCAATTTCCTTGTTTCATTTTTTGTCCCTTACCATCCACCCCATCTCGAAAACTTGGGGATAAAAGGAAATATTGGATCAAGGTTTGTGTGAGATTAAAGATGCAATTTTTTTACAATGGCAACAACACAAGGAGATATTTCTTGTTCTTGCATCCATATTACTCCACAAAATATGTAAATCCTTTGTCTAACAAATGATTTCACCTATGCCAAAAGGATGCATTTGAGATGAGAAAAAATAGACAATTGGGTAGAAACAAAGAAAGAATGATGTGAAAAAAATGGAAGCAAATTGGAAAATATAACGGTGAACAATCAATAGAAAACTAAAAGTAAGTCCTAGTGAGAATGTAAATACAAGATGAAGAATCCAATGATCTATTTATATTAGAAATTAATGGAAGTTGGACCAAATTACAAGTATATCAGTAATACTTCTATGATAACACTTTTTCTTATGTCATACAACATAATATAAAGGTTTTGACCAACAATGAAAACATATAAAAATCATACCATCAAGGGTACATGATTTTTTTCCCTTAGTAACAAAGATGTCCAGTGAAATTATTTAAAAGTAATTGATAGAGTGAGCTAGTCCTAAATCTACAAATCAAACCTAATATTGCTCAATCTAGGTGAAGGTTTATTTCTAAATATGTAATTTAATTTGGGGGTCATTTAGGATTTGTAGGAGGAAAAACTCAAATACCTCATTAGGAGGTCTAATTTTATCATGTCTCTTTTAGTCCTTACTATAGCAAATTGGATTGTGGGCTTTTTTTAGGTCTAAGTAACATATAAACATATTCATTCTCTATGAGAAATTATAATTTGATCATACCTTACTTAGTAAAGGGCTTCTAGAAAGGTAGTTCATGGGAAGGAATATGATTCAAGCTTTGCTTGGTTGGAGAGTTTGTAACTCTACCAAGAATTGGTGGATTGTCTTGTTAGATACCTTAGGATGGTGGTGGAAATGTCCCAAGTGGTCATTTAGGAAGGTGACTAATGTGTGGACTATTGGATGGTCATTAAGACTTTGTTAAGAAAAAATGTGTTTGGTTAGTTAAACCACAATCCCCTGCATCATATTAGTGTCAAATCCATTATAGTTGTGATCAGTTTGGTATATGTTAGTCACCAAAGAATCATTATTTCTATAAATATCAGAGGCCAACACAATGACTAAATTCTTACAAAATTCTAGAAAATTCTGTTGGTTGAACATGGATAAAAGAGATTCTTTTATATTGTAATAGGGTTGTGTTGTGTTATATAATTATTTGTGTATTTTTTGTTTAAGATTCTTTTATGTTCTAATAGAGATTAAACCACATTTATTTTTCAAACAAGTCCCATAAATGTAGTTTGGGAGGTGATCAAAATATTACTGATGGTTGTCCTTTATTTGTAACAAATTGACTAATGATCTAATATCCATGCATAGAATTAGTCAAGAAAGGATCAAATACAATAATGTTGATAAATGAAAGGGATTGCATATATTATTCATTCTTCATCTATGTGTATCAATGACCTGAGCTTATAATAATGTTGGTTAAAGTTAACAAATTTGATCTAGGCCATTATTATGATTTGATTAGTTAATAGTGAAGCCATGCCATGAATAGACATGGCTCCACATCATGGAGACATGTCTCCTTCATAACATACTTATACCAATTTATCAAAGCTAAGAGAGATAATGAAATCTATTAATATTCTCTCAATTTGGTGTTTGGTGATGCTTTGATCTTAAATGGGATCTTTAACGTGGTATCACAGCCTAGTTAAGAGAAAGATCAAATTTATTTAAAGAGATACCTCTTCTATGATGGTAGGTTCTATGGAGTTTTAAATAATGTCTACTGATGTTTATCGATACAAGCTTGACTATCTCAAGAGTTTTCTCCTCTTTCTTGAGACAATTATTATAATCAAAAATCAAAAAACAGTAGGGAAGATCACAGAGTAACCTAGGCACAAGATAGATAACCATGAGGCTAGGAAATATATGAATAGACCCTCTTATGAAGCATCTATGAATTAATTAATATAAGGAACATTCAATTTTTAGTTGTTTCTTAAAAAAGAAGGTAATCAATGAGTATATTCTACAATGAAGGAAGAATCAAGCTCACCCTTATCTGCAAAGTCACAGTCACACTGTTGAGTAACCATCACTAGATAAGATGCCATTTTTCTATGGAAACATGTTGGTTGTTGAGTTACAAAGAAATATGACAATGCTTGTCTTCCAACACACTAAATTATAATAGGTCATTGACATCAATGCTGCCAAGTAAATATTTATGATATTCTATGAAGCAAGATAGTCATGTAGCATTCTAATATTATTCTTGCTAAGCACCAATTCAATGAGGACTTCACCACAACCCCTTCAAATATTTGAGAATTAAAAGTTTCAACATTGGCTAGAGTTTCTAAAAACATTCATTAGTGTTACAACATTCTTGTGATAAAGATGTTTAATGAGCATGTAAAATAGAAAATGACTCGAATGGCTTGCACATTGACCAAAAGAAAAGCATGGAATATCTTAAAATATTAAAATGAAAAGGTGAACTTGGAATTTGGAAATATTAACTAAAATATTCATGTATAAATTATAATTTAACCAAAGTATTTTGAAAGTAAAATTCAAAATTCAAATTGGTAGATATCATATATAAACCTAGCTAGAGATGTGTCCAATGAAGTTTGACTTTTTCATATTGTAATTTGCAACAAGGATTATGAATTGTGAAATTATAAATGTTGCCCACTCTCCATTATGCATTGCATGCCATATAGATCACATAGTGCGAGTCCATTCTAGAGGGACTAGCATTTCCCACTATCAAAAAAATTAAACATAGGTTCAAGTAAATGACTTACTATGGTGGGCTCCTTTGCTAATTTGGTCATGTTTTGAAGAAATTTTTTTGACCAAACTTTAGGATCCTCTACTTTGGCCTTGTAATATTGATGTAGTGCAAGGTAGGAGAATCCCCAAAGGAGATGTCCTAGCCCCCAACTAATAACCACATAGTAGAAATACAATAACGATGGAAGATTTGAGGCTAAGTCACAATAATTATTGATAGGTATAACTGATTGCATGCAATGTGTCAAGCTATAAGGCCTTAGTAGCTATGGCCAAATACAAAGAAAGTAATAGTTCTACAATATCCCTCAAGATCCAATCCAAACCCTAGCTAGTCTAGATCCACACTCTGGTAGAAACCTCCAAGGAAGATCTAAACTTGTGCTCACAAGCCCACCAAGAAATCTCCTTGTTTCCCAAGCCTTAGCTATTAGCTCTCTTCAAAGTTCACTCCTCTACCACCTCCTCTTCTCCAAGAAGGATGAATAATCACAATCTTATTGTAATCTATCTCACATTTGGTGCTCTGTCTAAATACTCAAGAAAAACTCACTCTTCAGCTACTTTCCATGCTCACTCCTTTGAATGAATGAATGAATAATGACTTAAGACTTTTCCACAACCCCTACTTATACCAATCTAAGCCACAAGTAAGCCTAGAATTCTAAAAACTAAATATACCTTGCATTAGCTACTTGAAGAGCCACAAGTTAGCCTCCAATAGGAATTAAATACCAAATGCCTTTAAAGGCTTACAATAATTATTAAATACATCAAAATTAATACCCAATACCAAAATAGGTCCACTCAACCCCACCAAAATCCCTTTGTCATGCAAGATATCCAACTACCCTAGATGCTCTTGCATCACACTCCCTAGGTGTAAAAAGAGAAGTGTGTCCCACACTTTGATGCCCAATGAAAAAATCCATAACCATATTCATCTTCACCAAAGGCTTCCACTCCAACAAAGGCAAGAAAACCAACATGTAAATCATCCCCATCTACATCACTCTGGACAACACTAGAATCTCAACCATCCAATCAACATGCTCACTTCCAGGAACAAACTGAACATAATGTTTCATCAACAAACCCTCATCCACATCAGTACCTAGTGAATCCACACCAGTAACAAAAAACTCCATCTCAGCAACAATATGTAACTCCTCAAAAAATTATGCCAAACTCACAACACTAGTAGTCTCATTGCTCACAATAAGATGCTCTACAACATACAAGTCACCACAAATAGCAATTAGATCATCCATGACCAAGTGCTCCATAATATTCATGTCAAACTCAACCAATTGATCATGAAAACTAATCTCCATCCCAACATCAATGAGGTTAGGAATATCCTTAGCAAAAAGCTCAAGTTTCTCTACAAGTTCTATATCAAACTCCATAAACTAATCAACAAAACCAACCTCTTCCACATCTACCTTGTGATGTCATCTTCTCTCTGGAACAAATCTTCTAACCAGCTAGACAACTCAATTCCAAATTGGTAAACTCCAAATCCAATAGCATAGAACTTCCTTCTTCTAATTCTCAACACTTTTTGTAAAAATGGTATCCCCATAACAACATCCATCCAAGATATTATCTAATTAATCCTATTCTCCACTATATCATGAAGTTTCACAATCATCCTAGGGTCCAATCCTCTTGGAGCCATCTTTCAAGATCTCTGTAAACCCTCTACAAAAAATCCTCCCCACACTCCTTGTGACAAAACTAAATTCTTTGCAAGTCAGATCGTATCCTACCACCTCGCATGAACAAATAGGAACCACATCACAAATCCAAGACCAAAGATCTACAATCCACAAAATCTTTATGATCATGCCTCAACAAGATCAGTCTTCCATCTTTACAACCATAGATCGATTTGCATGTCCTCCCAAGCTCTTGGTGCAAATTGCCTCAACTTCAGCGCTCAGTCTACACACTTAGGAACAACCTTCACTCTGATACCACCTAATGCAGTGCAAGGAAGGAGTGTCCCCAAAGGATATTTCCTAGCCCCTAGCTAATAACCACACAATGGAAAAATAATAATGATGGAATATTTGGAGCCAAGTAATAATAATTATTGATAGGTATAACTGATTACATGCAATGTGTTGGGCTGTAAGGCCTTCTTGGTTACAACCAAATACAAAGCAAGTAATAGTTCTGCAAGATCCCTCAAGATCCCCAAATCCACACTCTAGTAGAAACCTCCAAGGAAGATCTAAACTTGTGCTCGCAAGCCCACTGGGAAATCTTCTTGTTTCCCAAGCCTTAGCTACTAGCTCTCTTCAAAATTTTCTCCTCTACAATCTCCTCTTCTCCAAGATGGATTAATAATCACAATCCTATTGTAAATAGGAATTAAATAACACGTCAACCTCAAATAGGAATTAAATACCAAATTCCTTTAAAGGCTTACAATAATTATTAAATACATCAAAATTAACTACCTAAGACCCAAATATGTCCACTCAACCCCACCAAAATCTCTTAATCATGCAAGATATCCAACTACACTAGATGCTCTTGCATCAAATATTATTCAACATATTGGGACACTCAAAAGAAATAATGAGAATAGTTCATGAATTAATGCATACTTTAGAATTGATCTAATGTCATTTGTTTCCACTATTCAAACTCTTCTTCATGTATCCCAATTTACAACAAAAGTTATCAAATACAATTAAACATGATTGTAGATAAATAAAATAATAGAATACCTTTGAGAGGAATAATTTGAGGCCCAATCCCATAGTAAGCCATTCTTTCAAATACTTCATAAACTACAACTAAATTTCATAAATAAATGAGTTTGACTACGACATCCTTCTGCATTTCCTGAAACAAAGATATTCACATAGTTAGTTGTCATGCAATCATAGGTTAATGTTGAGCTTCAGTTAGTTTTGAGAATAGTTTAATATTTTCTACATCTCAAATTCATTCATTCTATTAATAAAATGTAACATTAATGAATTATCAAAAGATAACATTCATTAACACATTAGTTTTGTTAGAATATTCATATTAACATTAAAAAATAAGATTCACTAGAACATTCACTTGACAATTCTGTAAGAATTTGGTATAGCTCTGATACCATGTAAGAATTTTCCTTAGGGCAAGATTCACCCAAGATCGTAGAACTCAAACACAAGCACAACTATAGACCAAAAAAGAGTATGTCCTCATACATTGCTCTGTATCGTATGTGATAAATGTACACACTAGGAGTGCCTATATATAAAGGCCTCTTAGGAAGCACCTAGAATGTCTCTAAAAAGAACTAGGAGATAAGATAAGTATGATAACTAAGCACACATCTTATCCATCATTCTAGATGATAGGATAAGAATGATAAGGTTTATCTCAAGTGGAGATGTTGTAGACACCACGTGCTTAATTAATGTGCTAACTCATATGTTGTAGACACTATGTGCATAAATGAGGCGTGAAATTCTATGTTGTCAACATGACAACTCACAAGAGTATAAATACTCCTAGGTTACTAATAAATAAATATTAAAATAATGCATTAATCTAACTAAAGTAAGTGTAAATAGTAAATACTTATTTACACAAACACCCCCCCTTAAGTGCAACTTAGCGGAATGCACTTAACCTTATGAGAAGCTAGGATGAAATGTAGGATGGGTCTCAGCTACTAGGCCATGTGAGGTATTGATGTACATAATGATATGCAATCTCTCATAAAGTGAAGAAACAGAGAAAACCTCATGGGAAAAACCCTCCCCCAAAAATAGAGATGAAAAGAGATGCATGGATGGATGGAGTAATCAAGACCCCTCCATTATGATATACATTGAGTATATACAAAAGAGAAATGAGAGAAGGAAAAAACCCCCTAAGAGGAAAAAGCTTCCCCCTTAAAGAAGAAGAAGAAGGAGACAAGGTAGTTCTTCCCCTTTGGAAGAAACAATGGCAGAGGTACTGATAAGATGCATCCCTTGGGTGTGGACACAATATCAATGATGAAAGGTGTCTCTTAAACCTGCTCAACTATCCTTGTGTCAATACTGATGGTGGCTCCTTCCAAAAATGTTGAGAAGAAGTACAGATATATCAAGGATTGTTGGAGAACCTATTTCAAAGAACCAACAGTCTCCTTAAATGATAGAGAGACCTCTTGTAACTGTTGTACATAAGTATCTACAATCATACCAACCTATAAAGATTGATCATGTAGAGAATGGACATGAGGTTTAGAGTGGGCCCTCGCAATAGCTGTAGAAGTATTTTACTCAATAAAGAGAATTGGTATATCATCAAAGAAGTCTCCCAAATCTACTGTGTGCAACTCTACGAATAGACCTAAAATGTCAATCAAGAAGTCATCACTTGAGGTAGGAATTGGAAGATAAAGTGTACCCTATTGTGTTGAAATACATGAATCTGTCACTGCAGAAATGGATGAATAATTTGCCTCAAAGAGAAGACAAATACCATCTAGGATGTCTCCCACATCTTCAATGTCAGACTCCATGAACAAGCCTGCAATGGTGGGAAGGAAGTCATCCCATGAAGGTAAAGTAGGAAGACACGAATGGGCCTACTACATGGAGTCTAAAGTTTTTGTGGATAGAACAAGATGAGTAGGAGCAATAGGAGAATCTGAAGGTGTGATCTCATCTAGAGAAGATGCAACTGCAACTGGAGGTAAAATATCTTTGGGGAATGGAGGAATTCATGGATCTCCATACATCTCCCAAAGATGGATCCAAATATCATATAAATAATTTGAAATCATGTCATGAAGTGAATCCATAACCTCCATATCCATATATAGAAAGAGGGTACAAAAAATTATGGAACATGTGCCCTCATCATATAAAAGTTCTCTCGCATATGGTTGTAAATTATGCTGATTGAGATATGGGATAACCAATTGACTCCATTCTTGATAGTTTTCTGGTGTCAAGATAATCAAATCTTCCTCTTCCATGATGGACTAATAAATGTAACCCCCAAAATGAAAAACAAATCAAAGAACAGCCCCCCCCTCCCCTTAATGTATGATTCAGGCACTTTATAGGTAGTGCTTGTACAATAGCCAATTTAGGGCCTATTTTTGAAAGTAGTATTTCTATCCATAGAACCTATAATCTAATTGCAAATCTAGAAAGTAAACAAAAAATATACACTTTCAAAAAAAATGGAACCTGATTTGGAGTCTAGATGAGCCAATACTAAGCATTTGAAGTGGCAAAAATTAGGATTTGCGAGTTGTAGAAAAATTTAGGAACAAAGATCTCAAACCAATTGCAGCAATCAGTAGATCAAAAAATTCTAGCCCAAAACCAAAAAAAATTGCTTCCAAAAAGTAGTCCATATGAGTGAGATATCACTGTTTGAAAATTGTTGCTATTGTTATTTTTTCTGAATCACTTTCATTGTGCTTCCAAAAATCAAATGGCTCTAGATTTTGCCTTAGATGTCCGATTTGGATGAAACAAAATCCATTTTGGGGGTTTTCTAACCTTCTGAAAGTGATGCAAATATCTAATTTGCACCAACAAGCACCAAGCTTCATTTGCAGCAAATCTCTCATATGGCCCAATGGCCAAAAAAAATACAAAAAATAATGCAAATAAAAAAAAATAGTAGAGATGTAAATGAAAAAAATGTAGATCTAAAACTTAAATATACAGATCTAAAATAATCATACCAATTTCTACAAATCGAGCCTTCAGGTGCCAGTTTGCAAAAAAAAATTGCCTTACAATCGACTTTGGCCTAGCGTAGGCAACTTTATTGCCAATTTTCACTTAATCAGCATTTTAGACACAATGGCGAGGTAAAATCTAGCTCTAGACACTCCTAATTTCTACAATATTCTAGATTCAGGTTGAGGTGATGAAGCAAAAATGGTCTCGAATGGCTATGTGAAGAGAAGATCCCCAAGCTCTGATACCATGTAAGAATTTGCCTTAGGGAAAGATTCACCCAAGATTGTAGAACTTGAACACAAGCACAATTGTAGACCAAAAAAGAGTATGATCAATATATCTGAGTATGTCTTCATGAATTGCTCTATATTTTATGTGATAAATGTACACACTAGGAGTTCTTGTATATCAAAGCCTCTTAGGAAGAACCTATAATCTCTTTAGAAAGAACCAGGAGATAAGATACACATGACAACTAAGAACATGTCTTATCCATCATTTTAGATGATAGGATAAGAATAACAAGGTGTATCTCAAGTGGAGATGTTGTAGACACCATGTGCTTAATTAGTGTGCTAACTCCTGTGTTGTAGACACCATGTGCATAAATGAGGTGCAAACTCCTAGGTGACTAATAAATAAATATTAAAATAATGCATTAATCAAAGTAAACTTAACTGTAAATAGTAAATACTTATTTACATCAATACATTCAATGGAACATAAATTAAACATCTATACATAAACATCAATCATTATCAAATAAGTTACATAAATAAGTTAGATAAGTTACATGAATCATTTCCTTTTTCATTTTTTTCTTCTTTTTGTCCTTCCCTATATAGTTGCAGATTCATATCCATGTCATCATTGATATTTCTTGTCACCTATGAATGTGCACTTTTTTTCCTTTATAGAGGAAAGTACTTTACAATAACAAAGAAAAGTTTAAATTTAAAAAAATTGTGATTTTAAAGGGCATTTTAGATTGGATCTCAACATGCCGATTAAGAATAATCTTTCCATCCCTTACAACTGCAATACAAGATGTTTCTTAATTCCATCACATATTATAGTTAAATTTGTATTACTACACAAAATTCAATTTAAAATATTTACTTGTAGAAATAATTCAAAAATAAAAAATTGAACATAAAATATATACCTTTAGTACTAGGATCCACATTTGAATCATCACCTGCATGGTGCTCGACTGATGTATCAGGATTTGCAAGTAGTAATTCAATGTAAATAATTAGTACATTTATCAACAATACATGCATATAAATACAAGACAAATATAGAGAAATATTAATCATTCACTTTAATACATATGAATATATTCACTTAAAAGTTTTAAACAAATATATAATAATTTTTTCCTTACTTTAAACAAATGTAATGACCTATATTTTGGAACCTAATATCAAATAAAATAATTGTTAAAGTATTCAATTTGAAATAAAAAATCAATTGACTTATTTACATCATTGATAAACCCAACAAAAGAACCTTGCACACTCATTGCTCAAAGTTGTTCAACCATGGTTGTAAAGCCTTTCGTGTAGCCTAATTTCTTGTCCTCTTCAAAGATTGTTATTTTAAACTCCATGGCCTGCATTTTTTCTTGGTATCATGAATTTTTATTGTAATAAATTTCATCAAGAACAAATTGTTTATAATTTATAAATATTTTCATGTAAATTTTCATTTACTTATACTTACAACTCATACAACAAGTTTTGAATATCCACTTGAGCTGAGGTTTTGCTACTCGTGCTTCTATTTGCTTGCTTCAGTTACCTTTGATGTGTTAGGAAACCTATGTGAAGTTTGAAATTTTTTAGATCACATAAGTATTGAGAGTAATTATTACATAATTTCATTCTTAATATTATGACATAACTTTCTTTTCTTGGGCGGTACCATTTCTCCATCATCTAATGATTTTCTCTCAGTGGCATCATTTATAAGATTCTCCCACTCAATAATGGGTTTATAGGGGGACTACTGATAACAAGGGTTTTCTTTTTTCATTTGGGTCCTGTAGTTGAACCTAATATACTTCAAATCTTGGCCTACTTTCTCAAGGATCCTATGTCTCTAAAAGACCTTAGGTCCAAAAAGTGATTTCATGGCATTAATGAGTTGACCTTTTGACTCTTTCACTTGCAAATTCCACCTTTCAAGAAAAAAAAACCATTAGATTCATAAATGAACTGAAGCTAACTTTTAACTTAAATGAAAAAATTGATCAAATTACATGATCTAAAAATGAATCAAGATATGATACCCTGTGTGTATGGTTGGCCAAAATATATGCAAACATTCATCTTTAATTTTTCATTAAATATATTATTTCCTACAAAATAGTAATGTACTTAGTAGTTATTAAAAGGGACAACACGGGAGGTTAGTGAATTTGATTACGAGTATAAGATTGTATAGTAAATTTTAAGAAAGGATCAATCTTTAAAGTACCTGGATGCTTAGGTACTATTAGGGGAAGACCATCTCCATTGCTAACAAGTAATTGATCATAAATTTTTAATGTTCTCATACATCTTACATGAGAACACCCAGGAATTTCCTCATCGCCTTTTGCATAAAATGAATATAATATTACAAAATGCCCCCTAAGAAACAATAGTTCAATTGAAATAAATAAATGAAAAATGAGCGATAAAAAGAGTAAGCAACTTACTAATACGATGTGCCACCACATCTATTGTTGAGCAACATATTGCCAAATTTGTAGTTGGAAGTGCCTCTTTGGTTGTGTTCCTTGTAGCAGGTGGCGTAGTGAATAAAGGATCAATGGTAGGAGTTGAAAAATGAGATTTTTAGAGCACGATAAAACAAGATTGTTAGAGATATTAAAAAAATACTATTTGATCAAAACACAAGTGTAGGATAGAACATGCAATGTACTTGAACCACCTAAAGTATCACCCTCTAGGGGATTTCCCTAGAACACCCTGAGCATCCTCTGAAAAAATAACACATGCATTTTATTTAATGACATAAATAAAAGAGTATACTATAAAAACCATTTTTGAACTTTGGTTATAATGAAAAACAACATTAACACTTACTATATATGTGCGAACTATGTTCACCAACCTATCAATCATATTGTCTAATGCAGGAGACTAAGGTTGAGTTAATGCCAATTGTGATATTTTTCTTCCTATATCATCAATCAAACTTTTTAGTGCAACCACAGGATCAAGGGCTGGCTGAACCAACATCAATAATAAATTCATTGATTCTGTTAGTAAAATGTAATATTAATGAATTATCACAAGATAGCATTCATTAACACATTAGTTTCGTTAGAATATTCACAATAACATCGAAGCATAAGATTCATTAAAACATTTGCATGACCATTCAATGGAACATAAGTTAAACATCTATGCATAAACATCAATCATTATCAAATAAGTTATCAAAGTTACATGAATCATTTCTTTTCTCTCTTTCTCCTTTTTTTGTCCTTCCCTATATATTTGTAGAGTGATATCCATGCCATTATCAATATTTCTTGTCACCCATGAATGAGCACTTTTTTTTCGTTGTAAAGGAAAGTCCTTTGCAATAACAAATAAAAGGTTAAATTTAAAAATATTGAAATTTTAAAGAACATTGTAGATTGGACCTCAACATGCTCATCAAGAACAATCTTTGCATCCCCTGTAACTGTAATACAAGTTATTTCTTAATTCTAGCACATATTATAGTTAAATTTGTATTGCTACACAAAATTCAATTTAAAATATTTACTTGTATCAATAATTCGAAAAAAAAACTTGAATAGAAAATATATACCTTGAGTACTAGGATCCACATTTGAATCATCTCTTGCATGGTGCTCGACTGATATATCAAGATTGGCAAGCTGCAATCCAATGTAAATAATTATTGCATTTATCAGCAATATATGCATATAAATACAAGACAAACATAGAGAAATCTTAATCATTCATTTTAATATGTATAAATATATTCACTTTAAATTTTTAAACAAATATAATGACTTATATTTTTGGAACTTAATATCAAATAAAATAATTGTTAAAGTATTCAATTTGAAATAAAAATCAATTGAATTATTTACCTCATTGATAGATCCAACAAAAGAACCTTGCACACTCATTTCTTGAAGTTGTTCAACCATGGTTATAAAGCCTTTTGTATAGCCTAATTTTTTGTCCTCTTTAGAGATTGCTGATTTAAACTCCATGGCCTACATTTTTTCTGGGTATCATGAATTTTTATTGTAATCAATTTCATCAAGACCAATTTTTTTACAATTTATAGATATTTTCATATAAATTTTCATTTACTTATACTTGCAACTCATACAACAAGTTTTGAATATCCACTTGAGCTGAGGTTGTGCTGCCTGTTCTTTTTTTTTTTTGCTTCGGTTGCCTTTGATGTGTTAGGCAACCTATGTGAAGTTTGATAAATGTTAAATCATATAATTATTAAGAGTAATTATTACATAATTTCATTCTTAATATTATGACATACCTTCTTTTCTTGGGTGGTACCATTTCTCCATCATCTAATAATTTTCTCTCGATGGCATCATTTATAAGATTCTCCCACTCAAGAATGGGAATAAAGGGGGGCCATTGATAACAAGGTTTTTTTTTTTCATTTGGGTCCTATAGTTGAACCTAATATACTTCAAATCTTGGCCCACTTTCTCAAGGATCCTACATCTTTGAAAGACCTTAGGTCCAAAAAGTGATGTCATGGCATCAATGAGTTTATCTTTTAACTCTTTCACTTTCAAATTCCACCTTTCAAGAAAAGAAAAAATTGTTAGATTCATAAATGAACTTGTTGTAAATCTAAAATGCATGCCACATTTCCTAATAGGAATGGGGACCTCCTTTCTTTATTTTTTGGTCTTTTTTGGGGCCATAGTCTAGGATCCAGGCCATTTTGAGATCTTTCCTAGCCCCTAGTTGATGTCCAGGTCCTGACTAGAAAAACCTAGTTGACGAGAAAGAGATATTTTGACAGAGAAGGCCTTTTTATGCACAAAATGAGGTGCACCAACGCACCTCATTAGGTGTTCTAGTGTACAAAAACCCATTGAAAAGAAAGAAAAGGGAAATTTTGTTGCGTAGATGTGCAACAACGCACCTATGCACTTGTACACCTACACAACACCCAAGAGATTTTGCACCTATATATATATTCTGCCCCACTTCCTTCTTCACTTGGCTTTTAATTTTCACATCTCCAGACTCTGACAATGCAGCCACTACATTCACAAGGTGTGCCTAGATGTTGCTCCAAGTCTTCATCATTGCAACCCCCTTTTTTGCACCTTCGCACTAGGTGAGGTGCACATCCTACCACCTAAAAAAATCATGGACAAACCAAAAAATTAAGAAACACCTATTTGTGCCTCAAACACAAAAAAAATTAAACACTAAAATAGGGTGTGCACTTGCACACCTAACTTCAAAACAAAGGCACAAACTATGATAAGGATGGTGTGCATCAATGCACTTCCTCAGGTGTGCTGATGCATGCCAATTCCTCAAATATATTTTGAAAATTTAAAATACTCAAAAGTAGGGGTCTTGGAATATTTAAGGTGTGCACTAGCGCACTTGATTTGGTGCACTAGTGTGCACCTTATAATTAGAACCTTGTTATAGAAATATGCTAATCTAAAACACCTTTTAGGTGTGCTAGGTGTGCTAATTGTGGTATTCTAGAGGTTAAACAAGTTTAAGGTATTTTTAGAGCATTTGATTGTCTAAAATTTTTTCCATTCTAGTTTTAGGTCTTAATTAATTCATATTTTCTTCAACCTTAGACCTAAAACCTGAGAAAATGGCTCTAAAACCTGTAGTGTTCAAGTTCCAAGGCATTCCTCTAGAAAAATCAAGATTTCATGATGATTATGCTAAAATCAAAGATACAGAGTTAGGACACACAGATTTGGGAGAATTCTTGAAGATATATAACAAACCCATTGAGAGATTTGCAATGGTTTCCATTTTGATTCATTCAAGTTTAATAAATGTAGCATCTCACCCAGTGTTAGTGAAATATTCAAAGCTCATTAAGACACTTGCACAACATTTTTTCTTGAAGGAAAGGGTGGTGAAGAGTGTGATAGGAGAGATCATTCTTGATCTACAACCCAACAAAATCATGAAATTATTTCATCTCCCGAGGGCAGATCATTTTATCAGGTTAACCTCTGGGTAGGAAAACTAGTAAAGTGGACATGACAAGGGGATATATGAAGGAAGATATTGGGTACTCAATCATTCTTTTGAGTAGAGTAATGGGTCTACCAGTAGTCAAAAACCTAAATATCTTCATGGTACATTTTATTGAGACTATCAAGATGATGAAGATGCTACTTGACTGGGCCACTACTTTGAGTGAAAACTTGAGTGAACAATTGGAGGCAGTCAAGGAAAAAGAAAGTTCTACATGACATCCTACCTAGTTTATTTGTTAGCCGCAAGGGCAATAGACTACACAGGGCTATACAAAAGAGGTAGCATGCAGGATCCTAATTCTTGGACATATATTGTTTATCTACTATTGTTGAAGAAGAGACTCTCAGGATAGAGCACGAAATACATAATTGTTAATGATGCCTTCATATTCACCATAATAAAATTCATAGAAGGAGATTATGTGAAGAGGTTATCAGATGATGTAGTGGCATAGGTAACAACACTTGGCACCTATTACATTCAATTCCAAACATTCACATATCTACGGGTAGCTGGTATCATGGTCAATCCAAAGAAGCTCTAGAAAACAACATAAATAGTGTTGGGCATGGCCTCTAATCATAGGGCCTTTTTAAGTGAAGTAGAAGCAAGATATTCCTTCTTTTGAGTGTGAATGGGATCAATATCCCTTAGAAGAGTACAATTCTCTATGACCATGTTTTGATAATATTGGGAGAGTATAATATCTAGTAGGAAAAGAATTCACAGAAGAAGAAGTTGTTGAAGACCATTGGATGGATGCCACAAATGACTACAATGTTTGTATTAGGGATTATTGTAGGATAACTTTGTATATGATAGAAAAGGATCTAAAGATAAATATTTTGTTGCAGATATTGCAACAAGACTCAGGGGAGCTGCTTGACCCTTTATTCAATGAAGATAAAATTGGGGAACAGCCCATTATGAATGCAAAGGTTAATAGGGAAGAGAATGATGATATTAATAATCGGGTGAGGCACATCATTAAAATGATGTAGGATTGAATTAGGAAACCATTTAAACTTGATCCAGTACCTGAGATAGTGGTTTTCCATGTACAGGCTCACCCAGCCAAAGGTAGAGGGAAGAAGGTCACCATCCCTACCTTTGCATCTCAGTCACCTATTAGGCCTAAAATAGTATATCAATTGGATAGACCATTGGATACTATCACCCTCATGAGAGAAAAGGAAAGGGAAAAAGAAAGAGGAGTTCTCCTCAAAGAGCCAAACTAGAAGAGGGTGAAATCCTTGCACCTCCGCAGTAACAAGAAGAAAATTTGCAAGGGAAGAAAGATACTAGAGCTTCTCAAGTTTAGGCAAACCCTCAAGTGCTACCAACTACACCTAGTCAAGTAGAACTAGAGGTTGAGATTGAAGAAGTTTCCCCTCCTTGGTAGGGAAATTTTTTTAATGCCTTTTAGCAATGGTGGGAAAATTTTGAGGAAAAGAGTGTGCTTATCATCCAAGGAAACCTAAAGCTACTACATGCTATCCAAGAAAATGTAGATAAAATGGTAGCAATTTTGAAGCAAGATTTTAGTATCATGGATGAAGTACATGCATGGGGTAAAGATTTATAGGTGCTATAGGCCATAAATGGGAAAAGGTACAGACACAATAGATGTATATACAATAGAGGAGTTAGATTAGATTGAAAAGATAACATATAGCAATAAAATAATGGAAACATTACATGCAAAGATCCATTGGCTCAAGGACCAAGCCTGAGAGTAGATTTTGCAAGCAGAGAAATATTATAGGGATGCATGTCTCAATATATTCAAAGACAGTGCATGGGAGAAGTTGATGCTAGTAGAGATATTAGCAGAGAAATTTAGGAAGGTTTTTGAAGAAGCTTCTAATGATGAGGATATCCAGCAAGCATTTAGAACAAAAGAAGCCTTATTAGAGCTAGATACCAAACTTGAGGATTTTGTTGAGACCTATATAGAGGTAGATAACTACAAGAAAAAGGTCAAGGATAAATATAATGCCCTAGATCTACCAGATGTAGCCAAGGTCACCGAGATTATTGAGAAATTCAAGAGTAAGCATCTAGACATAGCTCTAGTATGAAGGGGAACAAAACCTAGAAGCCATAATTTCAATTTTGACACTTGGTGAACTTTTTGCATTTTTGACCTTTGAGGTTTGCTGGTGTGCCAATGCACTAGTGTGCTAGTTCACTTTTTGGCACAAAGTGTTGGGAGAATTTTTTTTGAAGAGGTTTGTAGGTGCATTTTTTCAGGTGCATTTTTCCATAGGTGCACTGACAGTTAACTACCAGTTCCAAGATTAGAGGTTTCCATGCATTGGAAATGTATTTTTTACAGTAATTTAAGTCCAATTGATGCCCAGTGAAGGTTGAGCTTCTATTTTTGACACTTCCAGACACTACTACTTCAACTAAAGGCTTTCTTCTTATTATCTTCTCTCAATGTCTTTGTCTTATGACATGTAAAGGCTCATACATCCAATTAATAAATATAAAAATGGATGGAATCCTACTAAGCACCAGCTAGATTGTTAGTTTGTATATAATTAGTTTTTTTTATTAATTTAAAATCATATTGTTGCATGAAGATTCCTCTCACTCTCAAAACAAATCAAGGAGATGATTTCTTATAAATACAACATTGTAATATGTAATCAGGGCTGCCATTATTTTGCAATAATATTATGCTTTTGGTGCTTGCATTTGGAGTGTCGTGATTCTTTCCTGAATGAGTCATTGTTTTGTGAATTTTGTTCATGGAATTGTGATTGAGAAAAAAATTTACTGCTTTGTTTTTGGCTATGCAATCTTTTAGTTTTGATGTTTTCTATGGTTTGACGAATTTTGTTGATGTATCTAGGTCGAGAAGAAATCACCAAATTGTGCTTGCATAACTCTTTGTCTTGCATGAGCACACTTTATATGGCCTTGCAATTTGATGAAGAGTGAAATATTATACAATTATTAAGTTTCTCATCAATGATTGCATCAGTGGAATTTTTTTGATTGGTTACCCATCGATTACTTTGAATTCTTAATTCACATACGTGTTATTTTTTGTAGCTTACATATATTAGGATTTTACTTTCATGCTATTTTCTTTAAAGTTCTTTTTATTTTCTTTACTAACCCCTTGTTAAATTAGGAATTCATATTAGTTGCATCATTAAATTTCATTCATTGGAAAATGTAAAAAATACAAAAACATATCTCTTTTTGCATTTTTTATTTTGAAGCAATAAATAGATTCTACATCTCATATGAAATCAAGTGAACCAGCAAAGGCCTCCTCATGAACAAAAACATTTATTGTCAACTGAGTGGATTCATGTAGGTCACAAGATCTCTCAAAACCTTGGAGTTGATTCACAAGATTGACTTTCAAGAGAGGAGATTGAAAGAATTCATGTCGTTTAGCATCGGGCATGATGATAGCTCAACAGAACTAAAGCTACCTTTTAACTTAAATGAAGAAATTGATCAATTTAAGGAAACATAATCTACAAATGAATCAAAATATGATACCCTATACATATGGTCGGCCCAAATATATGCAAACATTTATAAAAAAAAAATCATTAAATATATTATTTCTTGCAAAATAGTAATGTAATTAATAGTTATTGAAAGGGACTACACAGGATTTTAGTGAATTTCATTATGAGTATAAGATTGTATAGTAATTTTAAAGAAAGGATCAATCTTTAAAGTACCTAGAAGCTAGGGTACTATTAGGGGAGGACCATCTCCATTTCTAGTAAGTAATTGATCATAATTTTTTAATGTTCACATTCATCTAACAAGGGAACACTCAGGAATGTCCTCATCACCTTCTATAGAAAATGAATCCCATATTACAAAATGCCTCCTAAGAAACAATAGTTCAAGTGAAATAAATAAATGAAAAATGAGAGAGAAAAAGAGGAATCAACTTACTAATAGGTTGTGCCACCACATCTATCATTGAGCTACATCTTGCCAAATTTCTAGTTGGAAGTGCCTCTTTGATTCTGTTCCTTGTAGTAGGTGGCATAGTAGTTGAAAAATGAGATTGTTAGAGCAAGATAAAACAATATTGTTAGAGATATTAAAAAAATACTATTTGATCAAAACACAAGTGTAGGATAGAACATGTGATGTACCTGAACCACCTGAAGTATCATCCTCTAGGGCATCACCCTTGAATGCCCTTAGCATACTTTACATGCATTTTATTTGATGAAAAATAAAAGAGTATACTATAAAAACTATTATTTAACTTTTTTTATAATTAAAAACTACATTAACACTTACTGTATATGTGCAAACTAGGTTCACCAACCTATCAATCATATTGTCTAATGTAGGAGTCTGAGGTTGAGTTAATGTCAATTATGATACTTTTCTTCCTATATTATTAATCAAAATTTTCAATGCAACCATAGGATCAAGAGCTGGCTGAACCAAAATCGATAATAAATTTAGCCAGCTCATTATGTAGCTCCTCATCCTAGTGGACTACTTTTCCTTTCCTTTTTCCTGATCAACACTCATTTGTGAGAGCAATATTATTAGCTCTCTATTTAAAATCAATCCAAAACAGTAGTGAAGAATAAAACATTAAAAAAAAAAAAATGCATTAACATATTTCTTGTATCTAATTTGTACAACAACAATGAGTTTTACCTATCAGGAAGAATAACCATCACCACTGTGCATATCTTGTGGGTGCTGATCCATATTGTAGCCCTACATTTAAAAAAAAGGATCATTGAGACATGTTAAAATACATCTATTATTATTTTTAAGTTAGCAAAAAAGATATACAAATTTAATTGTGTGTTTATCTTCATTGCTTGGAGTTGATTTTAAATGTGCATAGTACATACACCCTCACCCATGATAATGGCTTTGTTTGTATATATTGAATTCAAATTATAATCAATAAGAAGATCATCACCTCCACATATTTATTTTATGACACATACAAATACATGATTTCCCTTGCACACCTCAAATATGCAATTGGGCCATTTCTTAGTTGACACAGGTCATGTACTATTTATAAAACTTGCAATATTCCTTGATGCTTTTGGCCTTCCATCAATGTATATAGCTACTATTTTACTTTGTTAACTAAATTTTTGTTGTATATAATTTTCCAGGAGTGCATACCTATTAGACAAATACTTTTTTTTTTATATCTAACTATATGTATCCAACTACTATAATCATAGAAAGGTATGCCATACTCAATCAATTCAACAACTCTATTGTAAGAGACCTTTATTTCATCCATGGAAAATAAGCCCAAATCATGTAATGAGGATGGTGCTATGTGATATATCCTCTCTCCAACACAAAAATTAGTGTTTATTGGAGGAAGTGCATTGGGGACCCATTGTTTCTATAGATGTTTGTACCTAAAGCCCACACACCAAAGTCACCTTTACTCTCATCATCATAACAACATGACCCCACTTGATCAAGGAAAAATTTCATGTGCTTATTGAATTTCTTTATGATATTATTACCTCGAGTCAATTTCATTTATTTAAACATACTAAATGTCTCACTTTCTTCTTCCATGCCTACATTTTCCTTGCTTGGGGAAGACAAATCTAACAAATACCTATTCGTTGGCACCTACACTCCATGAAATAAGACAGATAGGTGGCAATGAGAGAAATATTTTACAAATGATAAAAGACATTAATCTCTATGGGGTGTACTAACTTATACTTGATGATCCATGAGACTATGTGGGATGCTCATGAAAGGGCTTCACATTTCTACAATAGTAAATGAATTTTCTTATGTTAGCTAAAGAATTCATGATATATATACTCAAAATTACATCGAATATTAGCATCACATATGAATTATAAATAGTAAAAGATTATAATCATCATCATCATCATCATCATCATCATCATCATCCTCTTCCTCCTCCTCCCCCTCCTACTCCTCATTGTGATCAGTAGAAGCATCATCATCGTGATCAGTAGCAACATCATTTACATCAAGAGCATCATCTACTTAATATTTATATCTACACATATGGATTTGAAATAAAAATTTGGGGTAATTAATGTTTCTACATGCAAAAATATTGGACATGTTGTACTTAATGTTTATATCTACACATATAGTTTTGAAAGAAAAATTTGGTGTAATTAATGTGTATATCTACAAAAATATTGAACATGTTGTACTTAATGTTTATATATGCACATATGGGTTTAAAAGAAAAAATTGGTGTAATGAATGTTTATATCTACAAATATGGTTTTGAAAGAAAATATTGGTATATTTATACCTCTTCATTTTGATTTTGTTCAAGGGAAGCCCATCAATGGTAATAGAAAACAAGAATGCATTGTCTAAGAGTTTACAACTGTTCAACAAAATAAATGTTTTAGAAGAAAATGCATCTGAGGAACTATTAGCTTAGAAGCAAGAAGATGGTGTTGCTATTAGATCCACCATGCTAACTCCTAATGGGTTGGGCTATTATTATTTGTCCTCATCACTTTCACTTTGATAGCCATGTTAGGGAGGTGTTCTCACCTAGTTCATCCTCATGACTTTGAAGTCCTTAATCATGATCTTGGGTGCTCAAATTAACGTCCAAGACATTTACACCTTAGGGTCCTATTTGATCATCATTTGAAAGGGCCTTAGTTTTGACCAAAAAATGTATCTCAATATTTTTAAAGGTTTAGAGGTAATTTCATTGTAGCAGAGGCTTCTACAAGGGAATGAACCTCATGATTATGGCATTTACACATAAGTAGAACTTGCTTCTTCAACTCCTTCCACCCAAGTCTTCAAGACAATTATTCTTCAACATCCTTGCCTTCCATTGTTAGGCCAGTGTATGGAGGCTTTATATCCAACCATTAATTATAAGTTAGGGAATGGACTTCATGCCTAGAATGCAAGTGATGCACTTGCATATGCAATTTGACACATTGGAAAACTATATTTGATCATGCTAGTTGGGAACAACTAATTGTTCAGATTATTTTCAATTACAAAATTAGTTCTCCATCTTCAACTAATTGAAATCATTGCTTCTCCTACCTATATTGTTTCTCTATTGTTATATATTGTAGAATAGATTTTCAATTTTTTCTCCATGTTTTTATGATGCATAAAAAAGCCCATATCATCTTAGGATAAAACAAGGATGGGAAACCTTTTACTTCATCCACTAGGGGCTAATGAATAAACTTTATACCCGACATCTTGTCCTGAATCCACCACTCTTGGTTAACCCTCTTGCCTCTATCACTCCCCAAGCCTTCCTTGACCCTGGCCATAGGCCTAGCCATGGGAAGCTTAAGAAAACCCATGTCCCAAAAGTCAAAATTAACCCTGAGGGTAATATAAGCTTGATTGAGTCAGATTCAAAAACAAGGAAGGGTAAGAAAAGTGCTAGGAGGTCCAAAAAATGTTTGGATAGATGGAAAAATTTAATTCCCCCCTAATGCATGATTCCAACTCTGACTCCTTGGAAAGTAATGCCAAACCTGCTCAAAAGAAGAGTATGCCTCAAGACAAAAAGACTACCCCAAGCCCTATAAGTCCCTTCCATGTCTTTGACACCCCTGAGGCTACCTCGACTAGGAGTGTGGGGGAAGATATTACCTCTCCAAGAACATAAACCCCCAAAGGTGTTGTGAAGAAAGGAAAGCATATCCATACAAAGATGAGACTATAAAGGCTAGAGAATTCCATAAGGGACCTCACTAACAACCATACTGCTATCTACAAGAGGTTTGAAACTTGGTGGAGCTCTCCACCAAGGTCATCCACTCTGTAACCAACACCCTATATTTTCTATAGGCAAACAATGAGGAGAAGAACTTGGGAAAACTCACTGAGACCACTCAATCCATCTATAGGTTTTTGGCTACAGATTGGTTAAAGACCATCCTAGACAAACTAGTTAAAGAAAAAGGAGAGGATTTTCTTGAGAAAGATGACAACCATGGGCTTGGAAAGGGAAACTAGCCCTGTGTCTTTTGCTTAAATTTTTTGTTCTTATAATTATGCCTATTAACTTGGTACCCCACTGGGTCTTTATATTTATGTCAATTAAGGGGACT
Organism: Cupressus sempervirens; assembly: GCA_028749045.1. Classification (NCBI taxonomy): domain Eukaryota; kingdom Viridiplantae; phylum Streptophyta; class Pinopsida; order Cupressales; family Cupressaceae; genus Cupressus; species Cupressus sempervirens. Next base: position 367,264,766 of record CM053786.1, on the reverse strand, counting down.
TATAACAACAATTTTTTTAAGAGTTTCTATTTTATTTTACAGTCTATTATGCATAGTAGTTTAAAGATTGCTAGTACTATTAAGCTAGGTATGGACATATATTGTTTTTTGAAGATTAAAGTTGGTATTGTTTAGTTGACTGGCAGGATACCTCTAGCAATTTCTTGAGCCTTTCTTTACTTGGAGGTCAACCCCCCATCTTGTTGGTTGGTATCAATTACTTCAAAAATACTAAGGAAAGTGGTTGCGAATATATGAATATAAAACATAAAAATGAATTCAATTAAATAAATAATTTGTGTCTAATGTTATTTAACAAAATACTAAACCATTTAATCAGCATATACTTATAATGATCAAACTATGCACAAAGTAAGATCTTGGTGCCTAAAAATTCAGCAAAAAATAGAGGGAACAAAATTCAAATAGGGAGTCATATCGCATCTAACTATAATTATGAATTAAACATAATATCAAAGAAAACCCCATTTACAATGTAATATCACTTTGTGTATTTATTTTGTTAGTCCACACCAAAATTAATAACATGACAATGAAAAAGAGAATATCATACTATTAATTTTAAAGATTACATTAGTTTTATATGTATCTCATTCACTTGGAAGACTTACTTGGAAAGCCTATGTACTGCATAAAGTTTTGAAAAAGGAAGGGTCCCAATAGGTCATATCCAAATACATAATAATATCCAACAACTCTTAAGATATAGCCATGTATAAGAACTATAAAAGTGTGTTGAACAAAGAGAGTCCCCATGCTTACAAACCATTACACTCAAACCACATTTCAATATGAAACCACCCATAATTAAAATTGGAGCTAGATACTTGGGATCCTCATAGGGAAACTCCAATACATGCATGGTTACATCCTTGGCTTCCATTTTTGGGCCAACATATGGAGCCTTCATATCCAACCATTCATTATAAGTTGGTGAATGTACTTCATATCGGGCATGCAAGTGATGCATCTGCATATGCAATTTTATCAGCTTCAAACACTGTATTTGATCCTACTAGTTGGGAGCAACTAATTGTTCATTTTATTGTACCTAATATGATGATAGTTCTACAACAATTTGTAATCAATCCAACTAATCAACAACTAGACCAATTTAACTAGGTTATGGCTTGTTTCTTTCTAAAAATATCTACTATGATATGTTTTTGTAAAACTTCTTGCAAACTTTTCCCATTTTTCATGGTCTGCATTATTTTTGTGCAGGATCTTCAGGTAAGTCACTTAGCACTGGTTTAGTGAGTTTTATTGTTTTATTATTTGGATTATGGAATATGTATGCATCTAGATCATTTTTGGTAAAGTTGATTGTTCATTTTATTGTACCTAATTTGATGACATTCTACAAGAATTTGTAATTAACCCAACTAATCAGAAACTAGGCCAATTTAGGTGGGTTATGGCTTATTTCTTTCTAAAAATATTTTCTATGATATGTTTTGTAAAATTTCTTTTGAACTCTACCCATTTTTGTAGTCTACATTATTTTTGTGTAGGATCTTCAGGTAAGTCACTAAGCATAGGTTAAGTTTTATTGTTTTATCATCTGAATTCTAGAATATGTATGTAGCTAGATCATTTTTCTATTGTGACATAATACGTAATAATCACCTTAAAAGAGATCTCTCTAACTATATACATAGATACATATTTAGAAGGAAATATAAAGACATACATGTTTACAACGAAAAGAAAAAAAACATTTACATACATACCTCTTTTCTCCCTTGAAGAAAATTTTAGAGAAAGGGCACGTAGATCACAAGAGTACAACATAGTAATGAAATCATAGAGTAAGGGCATGATATGATAATGAAATTGTAGAGCAAGGGCATGACTATGAAATGTAGAGATCAAGAGGGCACAACAATCAAATGCATTGATCAGAAGGGCATGACAATGTTCACAACTCTCCACCCTTGTTTAGAGCTTTCGACTTCTTTCACGTGTATCTATCCACAATCAAAATGAATGGATAATTATTTATGTTGTTTTTTCTCTTTCTTTTAGTTTATGCTCGTGGGGACGTGGCAATTGTGACTCAAAATGTCAGTATTGCGATGAGCATGACAATCACCACAAATTACAGCGTCATTAGAGATTTTTGTCACAATTTGACCCCAAATGTTGTAGTGTTGAATCCTTTCAATAGGTTCTACAGATTCTACAAATTGACGTAAAGGTTTTCGACACATTTGAATTTTTCGTATAGTTTTGATATGCATTAAACATATGTCTAGCATGCCTCAATACAATGATGTTAGCATTTTACTAAGTTTGTTTTGGGAGATTTATATTTTGTTAAAAATGGGAGTTTGACACTATCATAATGGCACTTTCCTGTGTGATTAAATCATAAAATTTGGGAATCAGTTGCAAGGGTTGAATTCCATCCAATTGAAAGTCAAGTAAATGTTGTTGATAATCTAACTTTTCAGATGATACTCATCATGATCTGGGCATTGCTTCTGCTTCCATAGAAGAGTAATTCATCTAACTTAGCGCTAGGAATTCATAGTTTTTTTAATAGACTTGATGACTATTACTTGCACAATTGAGAATCTTTCTATGCCATATAATAAAGTTTTTCTATCTATTTTAGCATTTTATTCTATATTAATAAAATTTGTATAGGTTTTCATACCTTTTACTTAAAGTAAAACAGAATCCTATAAAGCCTTTCTCACACTTTTCTTAAAATATAGGTCATGTTAGTTTTCATAATTAAATTGTTTTTATTGAAAAAAATCAAGTAATAAATAAAAATTTTAATGCAATCAGTTTATTTCATCAAATGATTTATTGAATGAGTCATTAATTTTATAACAATGATTGATTGGTAAAAGTCAACATGACATTAACTAAATTTAGATAATTCTAATTCTAATTAATCTATTTATTTATTTGAGAACAACAATGAATATATTTATATAATCTAGACTCTTCCCACCTCATCTATTTATTTTCTAGGTCATCTATTTTTTCTAGGTTACAAATACTTGAAAGCATTTCTAGTTATTTATAGTTCCACCAAAGGCATGATACTAATGGATTAATGCACTTCATTTCTTCAATTAGATTAACCAATCATGTTATAGAATTTTTATAAATTGAATATAACTTCTAATGTTCATATGTATTTTCTATTTTAGAAAGTTAATTTAGATCTTATTGTATTTTTCGTAGGAACATACTATCGCAATCACTTGTGCATAACAAGTGATTAAATTTGCCTACTTTGACCAATGAAATGTAAGTAGTTTTATCATTAATTTAATCTTTTGATTGTTTCTAATGTTTATATGTCAAATCTTAATTTCTAAATAATGAAAAATATTTTACTTTAATTTGATTGGCTCATATTATTTGAGTCTTATAGGAACAGATTTCTAGGAACCACTACCCTATATTTAAGGATGAAATATATATAGAATATGAAACACATAAGACTTATATCATATTCATAAAACTTATCAAGTAATTTTTCAGCTATAATAGTTACATATTATAAATTCAAAAAAAAAAAATTATGTTAGAAACTATTATTTGATATATGTAGTTTGAACGATAATTGTTTTTAATCTTAATAATTTAATTTAAAGAGAATAAGTGAATTCTAACATTACACTTATATGATAATTTTTTTTAAATTATATATTTTTTAGAAATTATTATTCTTCAAATATTTTAATATGTATGAAAATAGTTTTTTTAATCTAAATTTAATTAACATCATTACAAATCATTATTTTCTAACTATTACATTTTTAATATTAAACTATTATAACTTCTAACAAATACAAGCCACTACATGACACTTGTTTTTCTTTGTTGTGATTGACTCACGCTTATTTTAGTAGGGATGAAAATTAATTTGAAGTATAAAGAATCATTTTCAGCACAAACTTATACAATGAAGGTAATTTCATATAGGTTCCTATTATTAAATAATCTATAAATAGTATATTTTTCCACTCTTTTCCAATATTACTCATGTTTATTACCTACCATTATTATTTTCTTATTTGTGAAAAAATATAATAATAGAATGCCACATCCTTGTCAAAATCCAAATGCATATTAATCAATGTCTCATAACACTTGGTTATATTTTTTATTAATATTATTAATATTAATATTATTGTTCACGTTTTTCAGAAGGGTAATATTTCAATTATTGTTGATTAGATCTAGTCAATTAAAATATTGTGACAATAAAAAAAAGAAAATCATGTATAGTAATTATGGAAAATGAATATTTAATCTACTTTATTTATTTTAAATATTATAATAAAATATTATTAACTTTTGGAAATAGAATTTTATGATTTCTAAATTAGGTTGTATTGATTGTCTAAAAGTAAACCACAAATTATAAGTTTGAAAAGTTTTAACTCTTCAATTATAGTTCTATTATAAATTTTAAATAGAATTTTTTCAGTTCTAAATTCATGTATTTTGAGTAATGGTGAAAAAGGAAATTATAAAACTAGAAATGTAACCCTATTACCTTTACATTTCTTTTAATTTTTTACTATTTAATCATTAATAGTAGAAAAGTAACTTCACATACTTAAATAATCTTATTTATATTTATGATATACATTTCTTATTTTTTCATGACAAAAATAAACTTAATTGATTGTTTACAATTTATCTAATTAATTTCAGATAAAAGATTTACAATATTTTTTTAAAAAATCAGTATTATACAATTCTTAATCTATGAAATATGAAAATTCCTTAAATTTTGTATAAAAATATACAAAGAAGAGTATAAGTACTATGATCCAAATTCTTTTACTAATATTTATAACAAGAAATTAATTTTTAATACATTATACAATTAAAAATCTAGCTTCCTAATATTATCTTCAAAATAATGATAAAACTATTATTCTAATATTATCATTAGCTATGGTTTAATTTTTAAATCATTTACTCATTATTAGTTTTAATTTATTTATAAAATTAGTAGAATAATTTTATCTTAGGTTTTCAAAGATTACGCTATGTGATAATATTTGATCATAGTTCTTTATATATTTATTAAACTAAAATCTACAAATAATTTAATTATGTCCAAACTTAACTTATTAATAAAATAGATGTCTAAATTAAATTATTAATATTCTTAATTCTATATATTACAATCACTAACTCGATCTTTACAATTATTTCTTCCCTTATTGTACTTGTCGTAGGCAAATACTATTGCATTCACTTCTTTGGTTCTCAATCAGTCAACCAATAAAAAGTAATAATTTTTCTATTAATTTTTTCCCAACAGTTTATCTATTTTTAATAATTAAATAGATTATAAAATATTTTATCTCAATTATGTTAGGTTGATTTGATTTGGTTATATAGGAGCCCTTTTCTAAGGGGCTTCTCGTCTTGCCTTTTATTTGCCAAAATATTAGGTCTATAATTTAATACACTGTGATATATATAAATGATATATTAAAAAATCTAATTAAAAGATATATACAATATTAATGTTTGATATATGTTTATGCTTTAAAATACTTAACAAAAATGTTTAATATTTTTTATAATGTTGAATGTTTTAATTTTAGTATGTAATTAGTTAATTAATATTGGATGAATATGTTTCATTACTTTTCTTCATTTGACAAATTTTTAAAGCTTTGATATTTATTTCTAAATAATGTAAATGTTATTCTAAATATTTCTATAATTAACATAAATAGAATTTAGTAGGATTGTTTCTAGTATCGAGCAGAGTGGTTGCCGAATTTAACAAGTATGTAATCTAAGTGAAGTATTGTTGCTTTAGGTGCCGAGTTTAGTAGGATTGTTTAATGTGTCAAGCAGAGTAGATTCTTTTGATGCTGAGTCAAGTTCATTTGTATTAGGTGTCAAGTTTCCTGGAAATAGAGTACAACTCAAAGTTCATTAATGTCATTTGATTTTATCAAAAGCATTTATGATGACATGACATACACAGTATATTTTGAGTGTTCCAAATCTGATTATTCTCTAATGACATTTAACTTTTGTTTCTATAATTTGATTTTCTCATGTGGCTAAAATCTGAGTCATTAAAATGCCTCCTCACTAGTAATTTTTCGAGCTCTTTCAAGGAAAATTTCTATGCAAGCATAGATGGCTTATATCATGTTGCATTGTATAATTTATTGCTTGAGGAATGACATCTTCAATTGCACATATATACAAGAGCTCTATTCTGTGATCTGTGCTCATGTTTGTGTTACAAGATGAGTTATGGGTGGGATATAGCTCTGGCTTGTGAAATGTGTCACAAACAACATTTTTCCATCATGTCAAAGAATTTTTGTATATGCTTGCCTCCGGCATTGGAGGAAACTGTGTTATTGAGTATTATTTTAGATGAGGTGTTGGATCAAATGTTTTTAATTTCTTCACTCACAGTCTGAAGATCTATTCAACATATCATTGGCGAAGAATTTTTATATCCTTCAGCACTTCTATTTTTTTACCCATCCCATCTCATTTCAATTTTCCTTTCCAATGCTATGGATCTCTTGTAGTCTCTTGAAATGCTTCAGGCTTTGGCCCATAAGGTAGTCCAACATCATTTCTCGGTTGATAACAAATTGATTGTGGCTTTGCAAAAGTATGACTTATGGAATGGATTGGAATTAGTTGGTGGTTTTTTCTCACATTTTCAACTCCTACACAATCATGAATTTTATGTTGTTTTTGAGGCACTTAAACATGCTATAGAGACTGGCAGTTTCATTTATTTAAAACATGCTTTGCCACCTGAACCAAGATTAATGGGTGTTCATTTGGTGGAATGAATAAAGATGGTGGGTCAAGATATGATTGATTTGTAGAAGGAATCTAATATTTCAAACTCCAGGGATTTGAATGTTGCTTCTGTGCAGCCGATTGAACAAAAAATTTGGGATTCAATTGATGAGGTTAACTCAGATTTGGATTGGATTCATGGAAATTCAGAGTTTTGTTCTGGCTTGGGTCAATTGAATGTGGTTTTGTGTCTAATTAGGAAGATTTGTAAAATAAGTGCTAAGTTCTAATTGCTAAGATAAGTTTGACATGAAGATAGTGCTTGGAAAAGTCGAAAGAAATCATTGTCTAGGTACTCTCTGGTTCACTGTTGGGTGGTAGTTGATACAACCCTTGTAATTATTTTCTTAAACTATAAAAATCTATGTATATATTAGGGATGATGCTAGGTTTTCTTCACTGATTCTTTCCTAGTTGACCTCATTGAATCAGTCTTAATAAAATATTATAGTGGCTTGCCACTTTTTCCTAAAAGGAAAAAAAAAAAAAAACTAGAATTTACTAATCATAATTAGGAACTATTATACTTTTTCTTTAAATTAAATTTTAAATTAAATAAATTATTAAAATTAATTTATAATTATTGTTAGAGCTAGAATTATATTCGAATTAGTTCTAGCAAGTAAATGCTAATACGAGGTACTTGTTTATTCTTAATTTTATTTCAATTTCTAATCATTTCTTCTTGGGAGGAAATTTGAGGCATTGTTGTCCCTTGTTTATTTTATAGACCCTCTTAAATAATAGAAAGAAAAGAAAACTTATTTTGCCTCAAGTCAAACTCTTTTTGTGTTCATCTCTATTTCATGAAAAGACCAACTTCAAATTGGCTACAGCTTTCAACATTCATCTATGAAATGAGAGAAATACTTGTAAATATTTTATTGAAATGAGAAAGCCAAAAGTTTGCATATCATTGTCATTGACAATCAAAGAGCTTTCATCAGCTTGAAGAAAAATAGGACGAGAAACATCTAAGCTCTATGTCTTATTTTAACCATTTCTATAATGATGGCGCCATATACAGAACTAGTAGCCGCAGTACTATTTTGTGTGGGAAATGAAATAAAATTAATTAGATAGAAGCTTTAATGGCCAAGCTATAATCGGTTTTCTTGTCATTATACTTGGACCAAAACATCACTCCTCCATACTTGGAGGATGCCTTGATCTAAGGCAACATTGTAGAGGTCAATGTGTCTGCAGCAATTGAGAATAATTTGCACCTTAACCATTGTAATTAACTTTACAATAGCTTTTTCTCACTTCTACTCCTTCCAAAAAGAAATTACACCATCTTTCCAATACCCAAATGTTTTATCATTTTAAAATATAACTTGTGATTAAGAAAAGAGTAGGAGTTGAGGTGCAATGATTATGGTTAGGTCCATAAAGAATATGCACTTCCATTCTTATAAAGAAAAGTGAAACAATAAATAAAACACTTCTTTTAAACTACAAGAAACAATAAACAAATAGAAAATGAAGATCTTTTCTTTTGATATCATACAATGCATATCAACAAGAACATATGTCATATGGTTGTTTTAATTATTAAAATCTATTTTCCTTTTAAATATAAATTATTAATGTAATTGCATTTTACTCAATAATAATATCATATATAATATTTGTGTAACGCCCCGCCAAGGGATCCAAAAGAATTAATCTAAAATTTTACTAAGTTTGCGTAACAAATTTTTTTTTTTTAACATGAAAGATAAAACATTCATATCAAACACATAGTAGCAGAAGTAATAACATACATACAACTAAAAAAATTCATAACAAGTTACATTCCTTATGGATCCCAAGATGTTGAGTCAGATTTGATCTAATTAATACTAAGTCTAGCCACTACCACATCCACATGAAAGAATAAATAGAAAGTCCAATGTCCATATTACACATTTGTTCATGGCAATTAAATTTGAAACGCTCAATCATCCACTGTACATGACATATGGTATGAAAGGCTTAAAAGAATATACATGTGTGAAAATGAAGTACATCATCCTATTCTAATCCATGATGTAAGTATAATAAAGTAAATGAAACCAAATTCCATACATGATACATCATCATAGAAGATATAAACATCTATTGTAAAAGATAACCATATATTATAAAACACAACTAACTAAGTGCATGGTTCCTCCCAACTGTAAATAGCATCATTAGACCATCATGGGTCCTAGCCATCCTTCTGTGTGTAACATCCAAAGTCACTGAAGAGATCATCGGTATTATCATAGTAGGGACATTAGTCTTAAAACATACTACATCATATGCATAAAGTAATATAACATGCTACAACATATGCATCAGAAATCTAATTATGCAAAATAAGGCATAAGATAAGTAAACAACATCATCTATCATATGCTAATCATCAATATAAGGATACATGTCCATCATCATAATCCAAGAATAGAATGAAGATAGATGCCAAAAAGGAATGCATCAGCCACAGTGTCTCAGGTGGATCTCAAATGGTAAGAGTGAAAAAGCACTACCACCCAACCATGTGGAACCTAAATGGTCCACTCCAACCGTGCTGAGGAGATAATCTCAAGTCCCAAATAGGCTATCAATCACATAGCACAAACACTTTCTAAGTCTCGGAATCCTAAAAGTATACTAACTCAAAGGTTCCAATACACAGATCGACATCTACTTCCAGAGGCACACAAGACACATAGGAAACCTACTTTGTAAGCGAAAAAGTGCCATCGCATGAATCATGCTAGAGTTACCCTAGTAGTCTCTCAGTAGACCCTGGCCCCCTAGTGATCCCTATGCAGCCACTAGTATCCTTTCATATTGATGAGGCATACTATGGAATGCAAGGTCACAACCAAGCATTCTCTCTACTCCCATCCTAGTATGTACTAACACTTGAGGCATGGGTGAGAACATTCAATTGTCTTATTAAGTTCATTTTAATCCCCATTTAGTGTAAATGTTTTCACTTATTAAATAACTTACAATAAGTTACCCTGGCAACCAGTTAGGGCCCCAGCCCCCATTGCAAGCCACTTCCCGACACTACAAGTAGATAACCTACCCTAGGCTCATGATTTCATAAATCACAAAATCACCTCATTCCTATACAAGTGACTAGAAAAATACCAAAAGATAATCCACAATAAGAACATCAAATATCCACAATATCAAAGATAATCACAATATCCATCGGTCCTCATTGAGCAATCGTATAAATCTCAATATCCATATCAATCATAAATCACCATATCCATTGGTTCTCAACGAGAAACCAAAAAGTCATCTCAAAGAAAATAACATTGATCGAAGACTCCAAAATGGTTGAGTCAAAACATTTCACAACATGACAACATCAAGAAATAAATCAACACTTCAGTCCCATCATGGCAACTGGAAAGTAGTCCAAGGATAACTGATCGATGACTCAAAAATGGTTAAGTCAAGTGTCTCAAATACATACACCTTAGCTTCACACAAGAAGACTGGAAAGAAATAACAATTAGTAAATACAAATATCTCATAGAGCATGCCATCACATTACCATGGTTGGGTTTTAAAAGAATCGTGACCAAATAACATCAACATGCTATCATATTCGCATAACTCCTGAGCCTCTGGTAGACATCCTAACTGGTCAACACTCTAAGAACACCCAAACCCCAAACATGGATAGCATAAAGAACAAGATACAAAAACATATTTTAGTTTACTTTTGCAATCACATGGTTAATCCAAATATTACGTTTTAGCTTTTGTTTTCAAGTACATTTCAAGTGTATAAGATCCACTGTGCTGATGAGATAATTTCAAGACCCAAACAGGCTATCAAATCACATAGCACAAGCACTTTCTAAGTCCAATAATCCTAAATGTTTACTAACTCAAAGGTTCCAACACAAAATGGAATCTAATCCTAGAGGCACACAAAGACATGTAAGAAACATACTATGCAAACGGGAAAGTGTCATCGCACAGATCATGCTAGAGTTACCCTGGTAGTCTCTCAATAGACCTTGGCCCCATAGTGATCCCTATGTGGCCACTAGTATCCTCTCATATAGATGAGGCATACTATGGAATGCAAGGTCGCAACCATGCATTCTCCCTACTCTCATCCTAGTCTGTACTAGCACTCGAGGCATGGGCAAGAACAAACAATTATCTTATTAGGTACATTTAATTTAGTATTATGTGTAATGTTTTCACTTATTAAAACAACTAACAATGAGTTACCTTAGCAGCCACTTAGGGCCCCTGCCCCCATTGCAAGCCACTTCTCAACACTACAAGTAGCTAACCTACCCTAAGCTCATGGAATCATAAATCACAAAATCACCACGGTCCTATATAAGCGATTGGAAAAAATACAAAAAGATAATCCATAATAAGAGCATCAAATCTCCATGAGCAACTGAAAAGCATCCATAGATAATCATGACCACAACAGTTCTCTATTGGCAACTGAAGGTATCACTCATAATCACAATATTCATTGGTTCTCAACAAGAAACCAAAACGTATCTCAAAGTAATACTAATCAAAGACTCCAAAAATGGTTGAGTCAAAACATGTCACAACATGACATCATCAAGATCAGATAAACAATTCAATCCCATCAAAGTGACTGGAAAGTAATCCAAAACACAATTGATCGATAACTCATAAATGGTTACATAAATCACAGCTTACACAATGAAGACTGAAAACAATATCAATCATCATGCCATCACATAACCATGGTTGAGTTTTAAAAAGATCAAGATCAAAAGACATCATCATGAAATCACAATCATAACCCCCAAGCCTCTGGTAGAAGTCCTATAACTGGTCAACAAACTAGTCAACCCAGAAACCTAAAACAAATATCATAGAGAAAACACAAAATGCAAGCACATATTTGTGTTGCTAAAATTAACTTAGTTGAGATAAATATGGGGTTTCAGTTTTCACTTCAAATTTAGATATCAAGTGAGGGAACATTTATACGTTTCTTCTCTAACTCATATATTTGCAAAAGTTTTACCTCCATAGCTTTTTAAACAATTTTCCTAAAATGTTTTAAGAGTATTTGTTTTTACATAACCACTTTGATGGAAATGATCCCTCCTTCCATATTTTAAATCAATATCTCTATACTTCTTTGGGGAAAAATTATCATATAATGTTTTCAAATTACTCAATTTCCATTTTTAGAGAAACCCAAAATTAATTGTGTAACTTTAATATTTCATTTACAACATTCTCATTATCCTTCCTTACACTAATTCTAATTAAGTAAATATATTAATTTTAAATACAAAACTAAATAATTTATTTAAAATTTAATTAACTCGAATAATTGCTAAAAACTCATTGATATATATATATATATATATATATATATATATATATATATATATATATATATATATATATATATATATATATATATATATCTTTAAAAATAATATAAAATGCGTGCGCCTGACGTCGATGTTTGAAGCGACAACGTTGTGCAGTCCTACCTCTATCGTAGGGCCTGCGACAGTAGTCATAGTACCTGTGACAGCAGGCTTGTGGCTGTCGGTGACTTAAAAGGAGGGAACGAGGTGGAATAAAATCCCCCTCCCAAATTTTATTAATTTTTTTTTTAAAATGACACAACATATGTTTCGTGCTTCGAAATTATTTTTTTATAAATCATTTACAATGAATGATTTCAAAATTATATATATATATTGAAAAACGTTTCCAATAGCGATTCTCTATTATATATAGAATTTTTAATGAAATGTTTCCAGATTTATTTTAAAAGAACTTACATATATGTATATATATATATATATATACATATATATATATATATGCCAAGATCAAATTGAGTGCAAGGATACAAAGTATTCCTTTTAGATTCACCTATATAATTCTTTTAATAGGTTTGTCTATAACATTTTAAAACCTAATCCCATAGATTCCTCAAATCTATGCGTGTGGGGGTTTCTCATACGAAAAATTAAATGCTCAAAGAAAGACTAAATATAGCTTATTCATTTACACATGGAATCCTCAAAAAACAATCAGAAGACATGAAGAAGACAGGAAGTGCAAGAAGAAAAATATCAAAATCACGAGTGTCTACCTGGACACTGATGCTAAATCACTTCTCCTTAGAATCCACAAAGCAAGCTCCTTCCTTCTCTAATGTTTTTGGGTACTCCAAACACATTATCCCTGAGCTTCTAGGAATGCCTAAATATAAAGAACTCTCATGAAGCACCTAGAATGTATCTAGAAACAACTAGAAGATGAGATAAGTGTTGACAACTAAGCATGAGCTTTCTCCAACCTTCTAGATGTGTCACAAGGTTGTAGACACCATGTGCTTAATTTGTGCGCTAACTCTTATGTTGTAGACATATGTGCAATCAAGAGGTGTGTTTACTCCTAGGTAGACTTATAACATTTATTTTAATTCTTCTATTATTTCTATTATTATTATTAATTTTAATTTCTTTTATTTAATTCTTTTTCTCAATTAATTCCTCATTTAATTAATTAAAATCAAAATATCTGAAGATCATGAAATTATATTATTTCTTCCAAAATAATTAAATTATTAATAAAATCTTTTAATTTTAGACTTAATTAATAAAAAATTCACCAAAGACCTCCAAGATAAAATATGAAAACCCATCAAAGAACAATCCATACAAAATCAGTCTAAAGGGTTAAAATCATGAACTATGTCATCTGACACATTCGGAAGGTAAAACATCTTAGATACTTGTCCTACCTTTCTAGGACAAACGGTTTAAGGGTTTAAGATTTGGACTTGAGAATTTATCTCCCCTCTCTTACCATTGAGATAGCGTGATAGGGTACGCTCATCCTGGCAATTCAGGGAAGTCAATACCTAGTACCTAGAACCTACATAAAATCTATGCATGTACATACACTATATATATATGCTAAGCTAAACAGGCAATGGCATGAAGTTGTGCATCATGTAGATCTCAATTAGTAGGTGACTAGGACTCCCTTCCTTAACCACATCAGAAATGCCATACATAAGAAACAAACATGCATACCATACACATGCAAGTATGGAGTAAGTATCCATAAGAAAACACATGTGATAATAAACCATCTAACTAATCAACATCAATAACTGAAAAATAATATAATAATCATCTTGCATATATGAAATGTAGAGTCTAAGTAATCTCATCACATATCAACTGAATCCATAGCACAATATCTAATAGTCTCAAAACAATGCTACTAACTATCAACACAAAACTAGTCTAATAGAGTTCCTCCATGATAGCAACAATGTAACTAGAAAATAAATGTAAATGAGGGCAAGCACTACATCCACCCCCTCTAGACTTAGACTTACTCCTGGAAGCCTACAAGAAAAGTAAAGCTAAGAACTCATTGTGCGGTTCCCATTGGACCCTTTCCCCCTGTAGGTGAATATGATTCCACTAGTGACACTACAACACACTTAGAGAAATATGCTTCTGGTTTAATGATAAACTGAAAACCATATTGTTCCAACATTCATTCTTTTAAAAACTACTAAAATAGATCCCCTAATACATTCTAAACAAGAGCAACATAATGTTCACAAAGATAATCAAAGGCATACTACCTTAAAACATAGATAAAAGATACATGTTTTGAAAATAGAATAAGTTTCAATTTTTAGTTTTGCCCATGTTTAGGTTTTTAGTATAATTTTAGGTTTGAAACCTAAGTGTTGAAGTATGAAAAATATGCAATAGTTTAAGTTTTGTTTCAAAATACCCAAAACTCTCAATGTAGAAACTCAGGCTCTAATACCAAATGTAACACCCTGCCAATGGATCAAAATAATTAACCTAAAGTTTTACTAAGTTTGTTAGCATTCCCATTTTTTTTTTTGAATAAAACATAGAATTATCCCTCCATTATTTTAAAAAAAATCTCTAAAATAATCATAAGATTATTATTTACTTATTTAAATCATTGAACCAATTCCCATTGACTTTTAGATAAAATTATTCACATTATTGAAAATATTAGAATAATACTTATCAACTTTCAAATAATTAGTTTACAATTTCCTTTAAACACTTCAAGGACAATGATTTATTTAAAATAATCCTCATTGATTTTAAGTAAAATCAATCTCATTAATAATTCAATTATTTAATTCCACTTATTAATATCTCTTTTCTTTTAATTTGCCCTCATTTAAAAATCCATTTACTTAAATTGACTAATAATTAATTACACTTCTTCTACTATTAACTAGTGTAGGAGCAACAAGGCCAAGGATAAAAGGCCTAGAGGAACTATGGTCACTAAATTGATCCTAGAGGGATCAAAGGATGAACATGACCTTGAAGGGTCATTTGATTGTAATAAGTCCACAATGGTCACTTAAAAATGTTTTGTTTATGTTTTAAATGTTTTGATTGATCACTTTGTAAAAGGATCAATGATGTAGCCCTAATGGCATTTTGGGAGTTAGTGTACCTAGGGTTCACTTTGGAATTCTAAGGTAGATGATTTATTTAAAGACCTTCAAAGGTCCAATTTATTTTAATATGGAAATTAGAGCCATTATATGGTGTCAAATGCACTTGAAGTGCCTAAAAATGTAAATTGACAAAAATTGGCAAAATGAAGCCTAGAAGGCTCGTAGAGGGTTTATGGGATCTAAGAGTGGTTTGAGGATTTCAAGTTGGGATAAAAATCTTGAAAATACTTTTGAATATTAATCAAATGTATAATGATCTAAGGCTATCAAAGTTGACAACCATGTTGTCAACTACCCAACCAAATATGCAACTAAATGAAAACAATCATAATTGATTGTAACAGATTTGAGGAAGTTGCAACTATTTTGAAATGTATTATTAGCATTGATGAGCATGAGTTTTAGGAGGGGAGGAACAGAATGGAGTTCTTAGGGTGTCTGTGGTCGAAATGCTGCAATATAACAAAGTTTCATACAATACCAAATTAAATTCTCTGCAAAGTCCTCGCTTGATGTCATAAGGGCACAGTCTACCTTTTGTATTGAAAGTACTTCTCATTTGGATAAAATCTTGAGTATAAATGTGTTAGATCTATCTTGATTTAGTTTTTAATTCATTCCATGCTTTGATAGATTATTTTTGTGAAGTTTAAGCACAAAGAACTCCTAGTTATGAAAAATGGACGAATGACTATCATTGAACAAAACAATCTAAGTACGAGGGCCATATCTCCCTAATGAACCATTGGATCAGGCCAAATTTGAAATATCTTGGAGAGGGACAAGTTGTAACAAATTTTATTAGAGCGATCGAATAAATTTTCTCAAGGTAAAAAGTTATGAATGTCTGAGTTCAGATCTATGTAAGGGACAGTGACAGGGTAGATTGTGATGAATCTCCTTCATAAATATAACTAGGGTTTCCTAATGTTTTCTTCACAACCAAATAAAAATTAACATACATATTTAGATTCCAATTTCAAGATTGAAGATTCATTCATGGAGTATATTCAGACACATATAATAGACAAGATGAAGATAGGAAGAGAAAGAGTGCAAATGGAATATGTGAAAATCACGAGTGCACCTAGATACCAATGCTAATTTGTTATGCCTTAGAAGTCCATAGAAAAATCCCTTCCTTCTCCAACATTTGTCATTCCTCCAAGAATCAAACCAATTGAGACCCCCAAGTGACTAGAAGTGCTTGTAGAAACATATGAGCATGTAGAAGCATATGAGCTTCTCAAATGCATGTAAGCTTGCCCAAACACACTAGGAGAGCCTCTATATAAAGGCCTCTAAGATGCATCTAGAATGTGTCTAGAAAGAACTAGGAGATAAGAATGACAACTAAGCACATAACTTCCATGACATGAAGATAGACATGATGAGGTCTCTAGAATATTGTAGACAACATGTGCTCAAATAATATGCTAACTCCTAAGTATAGACAACATATGTATAATTAGAGTGCAAACTCCTTTGCCATCAACATGACAACTTACAAGAGTTTGCATACTCCTATGTGAATAAATATTAAAATAATACACCTTAATTAATTAAATTTCCTTATTTAATATTCATTTGACACCTTTTTAAATTAATTTATTAATTATAAATCTCATGCACTCACTTTATTAAATCCACTTGTTTTATCTTAATATATTTTAATCACATGCACGCATCATGTGATCTAGAATATTTTAATAATTTTAATATCTTTTCCACTTTTAAATTTATTTTTAAAACTTAATTGATAAAATAAAAATGAGCTCTAAATATATTATTATTAAATTAATAAATATTATCACGTTCTAAATTTAAACTTATAACTTTTATCTTCAAATTTAATTATTTTATTTAGTTAATTTCCCAATTAATTAAATAAAATATATATCATATTAATTTTCCATTAAATTAAACCATTAATTAAATCTTTTAATTAGGCTTAATTAATAGAAAATACACTAAAGACTCATAAAGTAAAATACAAAAACCCATCATAGCAAAACACATACAAAATCAAACCAAAAGGGTTAATATCATGAATTACGTCATCCGACGTATTTGAAGGGTACCTGACTCAGATGCTTGTCCTAATTTTCAATTAGGACAAATGGCTTAAAGGGTTGGGATTTGGACTTGAGAATTTTATCTCCCCTCTCTTACCATTGAGATAATGCAATAGGGTATGCTCATCCTAGCAATTCAGGAAGTCGATGCCCAGTACTTACAACCTACATAAAATCCACACATGTACAAGAACAATATATACTAAGCTAAATAGGCAATGGCAGGAAGTGGTGCATCGTGTAGATCCTGACTAGCAGGTGACTACAACTCCCTTCCTTAACCACATCAGAAATGCCATATAGAAACAAAACAAACACGCACACCATACACGTGCAAGTATGGGGTAAGTATCCATAAGAAAACACATATGATAATAAATCATCTAACTAATCATCATTAATAACTGTAAAAATTGTAATAATCATCATACATATATGAAATATAAAGTACCAAGTAATCTCATCATATATCAACCGAATCTAAAACAATATCTGATAATCTCAAAATAATGTCACTAATAATCATCAACATAAAACTATCCTAAAAGACTTCGGCCACAATAGCAAAATGTGAACTAATGCAGGCACTACAATTTGATTTTATAAATACAATCTATAAATATAGAAAATGAAGATTTTTTTTAAACAATCATATAATGAATATCAACAAGCACATATGGCATATGATTATTTTAAGTATTAAAATCTATTTTCTTATGAAAATAAAATCACTAATGTAATTGAATTTTACTCAATAGAAGTATTATAATATTTTATTTTATAAATACAATCTATAAATATATTGTATGTAAAATGTAAATGATATTATCTTTAAAATTAATAATTAATAGAATCTAATATATTTAATTATATCACATCTCTTGTCTAAAATAAGTAAACATTTTTTTTTAAATAATAAGGTAAAAACTGGAAATTCAAAGTTTTTCAATATTAGATAGATATTTTAATATATTTATCACTCTTTCAATCTAATAGTAATAATTTTTAGAATATTTTGTGTTGTTTATGTTTTCTCTACTAATGTTTAAATGAGCTAACATAATAAGAAAATACACACGAACAATGAATTGTAAAGAATGTCAATGTTACTCTAATTAACACTCAAAATTACAAAAACACCATGTCTAAACAATTATATACAAATATTTCTAAAATGCTAGATATTTTTGATGGAGATGTCAATCATATTCCCTATAGTACTCTCTAATATTTTATTATAGTGTGACACATTTTTTATTTAAAATTTGCCTCAAATATGCTTCTTGAATATTTTTTTGCTACACCAAAAAAAATAAAAAAAAATTATATATATATATATATATAACCTTAGAATAGTTTTATAATTGACTAGCAATATGTTAAACAATGAAAAACAAGAGGGTGCACCATATGGCACTCTCTTTGAACCCATTGGAGCCCTTCTCATCCTCCCTAACTTCATTGGTGGGTTCATCTATAGCATTCATCTTGTCTTTCTTTTCAATAACTCTTTGATGCAATCCATCACAAGTTGTATCTCTAGAATGTCACCAAAAAGGTCATGTTTTAATATGTCATCCTAGCATGTAAGTGATGCCACTTCTTGTTATTCTACTATGAAGCAATGTCGAGGATAGAGCTTTTCCAATTTTGTACAGCCTCAGTGTTCATGAATCTCATAATACAAAATATATAATAAAAAATATTATATTTAAGGAATAATTATTATGTTGTTATATACACATGTATTTTGTATAAATTTAAGTTAAGAAAAGATAGATGTAGTACAACTCTGTGTGTGTGTGTGTGTGTGTGTGTGTGTGTATATATATATATATATATATATATATATAGAAATAATTAATACTAGCACTTTTACTCAAAATAGGTGCAATGGTTTTTCCGATAGTAATATATGCATTTAATAATATTTTCTACTATGTGTGCTCTCTTTAATAGAATCTAAGATTTGAGATTTTATATATTAATATTCAATGCATTCTAACTCATTCTAATTCAATTATAGCTAATCCCTTTATTCCACCCCAATATCAACCAACCTGATAAGTCTATTTCAATCCTCCATAAAATATTTGACTATAATACAATGAAGGAAACAATTAAATTATGAAAGTAAACACCTAAATGATATTTATTTTATTGAATCTTATGAAGGCTTAAACATGACTTTTAATTTTTTAAAATTCATTGTAATAAAGTTTTGTTACTTTGTAGAGAATAAATCCAAGCTATTTTTCTTTTTTTTCTTTTTTTTTGTAACTACCCTTAGTGACATCTCAACAATGTTCATAGAAATTTCAAGCATGGTGGACGTAGGTAAGGGTAGTTTGAACATGATGGTTGGATGTCCTTTTAAGTCAAAATATCTAGGCAATCTAGAATTTTTTTAATTTAATTTGAGAGATGATATTTTGATTTCCTAATAATGACATTATGATATTCTTTAACATGGAATACAACTTGTTCTGCTCTACTTGATCCTATCCTCCTATGATATAGCTAGGTTGATTGAATGGTTTCCTATTGAATTTAGAGAAACTTATGCTTTTTCCTTAGTTTTTGGCATGTTAAGAGAAAAAGAATATTTAATTGGTTAGAGAAGTATGTGGCTGGGGAATGAATGGATGCTTAGGAAAATGAGAGAGAGGTGAGCTTGTAATATTTGGAACTGTGATATTGCTATCAGGATTTAACTATGTGATTTTGAGTCAAACTCATTGACCTACGTTTCATGAGTAGTGATTCAACATGAATCCATCTCTCATGAGAATAAATGGAACACTTAGCACTCATTGGATCTAGGTGATGCTCACAGGGGTGAAGCACCAGGACTTCTCAAGAGGTCACCCATCCCAGTACTGGGATGGGTGACCTCCTAAGAAGTCCTAGTGCTTCAGCCCTGCGAGCATCACCTAGATCCAATGAGTGATAAGTGTTCCATTCTAGGATGGGTGACCTCTCGAGAAGTCTTGGTGCTTCACCCCTGTGAGCATCACCTAGATCCAATGAGTTCTAAGTGTTCCATTTATTCTCATGACAGATGGATTCATGTTGAATCACTACTCATGAAACATGGGTCAATGACTTTGACTCAAAATCACATAGTTAAATCCTGATAGCAATATCACAATTTGACTTACTGTGGAAATTATCTCCTACTTATCAATATTTGGAACTCCCGATATCTTTGGAGAAATAAGTCTCAGAGGTGGAGGGTCTACCATCGCTAGTTAATATGTAGATAGATTAGTTAATCCCCCTTTTCTGTAATTCCTCAAACTCTACATGATACATATTCTCTGTTGGAAATGTTCTTAACAAAGCTAGGTTACTGAGAGGGGAGGGGTGAATTAGTAACTTCTAAAACATCTATAATTTTAACACTTAATCTAACAATCCAATTAGTATTTAATCCTTCACCTATAATCTGATGTATTTGTATGCATAAGAAACTAAAAACATGAAAGCATTCATAACACTTTGACAAAAATATTTGGTGACCCAGAAACCCTCCAATTAGAAAGTATAACTGGGGTGGGGATAATACCCACAAGCTTCAGTACTGCAGTATAAAGTTTGCCTGTTAAGGCTTACATTGATCATTTCTAATGATCTACCCTATTAGGAGCTATAATGCCCTGCCAAGGGATCCAAAGAATTAATCTAAAATTTCACTAAGTTTGGCAAACAATTTTTTTTTTTTTTTTAAAACATGAAAGATAAACCATCCACATGATAGCGGAAGTAATAGCAACAATTTGAATAAAAGTAAACATAACATACATAACAGGTTACATTCTTCAAAGATCTCTTAACGTTGAATCACATCTAAATTAACTATTCATCTAACATCACATCCTTATGAAATAACAATGATACATCCAATATTCTTAAACCATATACAAGTGTCCTTTTTGTAATTACATTTTAGATTGCTCAATCATCCACTATACATGTCACAAGGTATGAAAGGCTTGAAAGAATAAACATCCATCATAAAAGATAACCATATATCACAAAATATAACTAACTAAGTGCAAGGTTCCTCCCAACCATAAATAGCGTCATTAAACCATCATAGGTCCTAGCCATCCCTCCATGCATAACATCCCAAAGCACCGAAGAGATCATCGGTATTAACATAGTAGGAATGTCACACCTAAATTATACTACATCATATGCAAAAAGTAATCTAACATGCAAGTAAAGCATAAGATAACATCATCTAACATATGCAAATCATCAATATAAAAAACATACCATTAAATACATCCATCATAAGGTATATTACCTATCATAATGATCCAAGAATAGAATGAAGATAAATACCAACCAAGAATACTCCAACCACGGTGTCTCGGATGGATCTCAAATGATAAGAGTGGAAAAAACTACCACCTGACCGTGTGGTACCTAAGTGGTCCACTCCCACTATGCTGAGGAGATGATCTCAAGTCCCAAATAGGCTATCAAAAATTACATAGCAAAGATACTCTCTAAGTCCAGGAACCCTAAATGTATACTAACTCAAAGATTCCAACACAAAACTAACATCTAATTCCAAGAGGCACACAATGACATGTAGGAAACCTACTCTGTAAGTGGGAAAGTGTCATCACATATATCATGTACAAGTTACCCTGGTAGTTAGCTAAACTCCACGGGTCCATACTGATCCTCATGCAACCACTAGTATCATCTCATACTGACAAGGCATACTATGGAACGCAATGTCGCAACCATGCATTCTCTCTACTCCCATCCTAGTCTGGAAAAGCACTCGAGGCATGGGCGAGAACCAAAAAAAATATCTTTTTAAGTTCATTTAATCCCCATTTAGTGTGTAAATGTTATCACTTATTAACCAAACTTACAATGAGTTACCCTGGCAGCCACTTAGGGCCCCGGCCCCCATTGCAAGCCACTTCCCAACACTACAAGTAGATAACCTACCCTAAGCTCATGGAATCATAAATCACCCTAGTCCTATACAAGCGACTGGAAAAAAAATCCAAAAGATAATTCATAAAAAGAATCATCAAATATCCATGATAAAAGCACCAAATCTCCATGAGCATCTGAAAAGAATCCATAGAAAATCATGACCACAACAGTTCTCTATTGGCAACTGAAGGCATCACTGATAATCATAAGTATCCATTAGTTCTCAATAACCAAAATATATCTCAAAATAAATCACAATTTCCATTGGTTCTCAACAAGAAACCAAAAATGTCTTAAAATCATACTGATCAAAGACTCCAAAATGGTTGAGTCAAAACATGTCACAACATGACATCATCAAGAAATAAATCAACATTTCAGTCCCATCATGGAAACTAGAAAGTAACCCAAGGATAACTGATTGATGACTCAAAAATGATTAGCTCAAGTGTCTCATTCATAAGAATCTCAACTATAACAATCAATAATTACAAACATCTCATAGAGCATTCCATCACATAACCATGGTTGGGTTTATAAAAATCGAGACCAAATAAGATCAACATGCCATCACATTCACATAACCCCCGAGCCTCTGGTAACAACCTAAGACTGGACAACAATCTAGTCAACCCAAAACCCAAAACAAGAAGCATATAAAATACACAATGCAAACACATGTTTTGGTTTACTATAAATACATAGTTGAATTAAGTGTAGAGCTTCAGTTTTCGTTTCAAGTATACTTCAAGTGTCTAAGTTTAATCATTTGACCTACAAGTCAACCCGTTTGTTGCTCGATAGCATTATTCTTTCCATCATTAAAATAATATTCTAAAAATAACTTAAGGGTAAATACTTTACTCATTAAACTGATCATCATTGACCCTTAATTAAATTGTTCTCTTTATTTTGCTAAGATCAATGCTACTAATTGAATAACTCTTCCTTATCATTAATTCAAATTTTCAACATAATCAAGGGATCATTATTCGTTAAATAAGAGAGCCAATTACCAATCTTTGAATGAGTAGATAACAACAAGACTAACTAGCCTTACTTAAAATGCCATGCTTTATTAAATCATTAAATTAAGTAATAATGCACATAGGTACACAATCCATGACCCTATATCATTTAATTAAAAGTTAATTAAATATTACTAAATCTTAAGTCTCTCGATTAAATCATTACTAACAATCATTAAAATATCTAAAGTCATTATTCAAATAATTAGAAAAAGACTTGTCAACTTCGATGTAAATACTTAACAACTTTGCTAGAGGAATTGATATTAGCATGTCAAATAAAACTTTATTACATAACTTAATTATTAATTAAATCTAATTAACTCTAATTAATTAATTTAATTAATAATTACATATCCATGACAACGTTCCAATTAATATCAGTTGACTAATAACTAACTATAATTTTGTAAGTGAAAAGTCAACTATAATCTAGTACACAAATATTCATATTCATAGTTCAATAATAATAACTTGTTAATATTTAATAATAAGCTATATTGGAAATCTTATTAATAAATCTATAATGACCACATTCATCATTCTTTCAATGAATACCAATATTCCCTTGTTAAAACAAATAAAACTCTATTATCAATTAAATCTAATTAAATCTACGATTAAATTAACTAGTAGCTATGTCAATAACTACATGATTATGAGCTGATAATAATTTTGTTCATTAAGAGTCAACTATGTATCATTCCATCAATGTTCAAATTATTACTTTACTAAAAAATTATAATAAATCCCCAATATTAATATCTCAACTAAATACCTCCTATGTTGGTTGATAAGTAGATTAATTATACTTCTTCTACTATTAACTAATCTTAATTAAATTAGATTAGTTAATAAATCATATAAAACTAATGCATAAAAAATAAGATTATACTAAGGGAAGATTGTAATAATATCTTTAATTCATTCCATGCTTTGATATATTATTTTTGTGAAGTTTAAGCATAAAGAACTCTTGGTTATGGGAAATAGAGAAATATTCGTCCTTGAATAAAATAGTCTCAGTACAAGGGTCATATCTCCCTAATGAACCATTGGATCGGGCTGAAATTGAAATATGTTGGAGAGGGCCACGTTGTTCCAATTTTGACTGGAGCAATCAAATAAATTAGATCACGATAAAAAGTTATGAATGACTGAGTTTGGGTCTATCCAAGGGACAGTGACAAGGCAGTTTGTGATGAATTAAGAATTTCTTCTAAAAGGTAATTATTCTCTAAATTTACCCATTCATCCATCTAATAAGTTTGTCTGTACGCATTTGAAAATATAATTTGATAGAAAGATTACATCTAGCCATTCAAATTTTAAACTTAGAATTTCTATTTTAATTTCAAATCTTGTCTATCTAATTTCACAATATAAATTTGAACCCAAACCCGATTCAGATCTAATTTCTTTCTTAAATTGAAGCTAGGGTTTTCTAATGAGTTCTCTATTGATTTTTTTTTGCAACCAGATAAATTCATATCTAGATTCTAATTTCAAATTACAGATTCAATCATAGAGAAGTTTTAGACACATACAACAAACACGATGAAGATAGGAAGAGAAAGAGTGCAAATAGAATATGTGATTATCACGAGTGCACCTAGACACTGATGCTAATTTTTCATGCCTCAGAAGTCCATAAAAAGTCTCTTCCTTCTTCTCATACGCAATTCCTCCAAGATCCAAGCCAACCGAAATTCCCACGTGACTAGAAGTGCTTGAAGAAGCATAGAAGCATGTAGAAACATATGAGAATGTAGAAGCATATGAGCTTCTCAAATGCATGTAAGCTTTGAAGCTTGTCCAAACACAATAGGAGAGCCTCTATTTAAAGGCCTTTAAGATGCATCTAGAATGTGTCTAGAAACAAGTAGAAGATAAGCATGACAACCAAGCATGAGTCTTCTCCAACCTTCTAGATGAGTCATAAGGTTGTAGACACCATGTGCTCAAATAAAATGCTAACTCGTAAGTGTAGACAACTAGTGCATACTTAGAGTGCAAACTCCTATGTTGTCTACATGACAACTCTCAAGAATTTGCAAACTCCTATGTGAGCAAACATTATAATAATGCACAATCATTAATATAATATTTACTTTACTCTTTTCAATTTAATTTATTTATTATTAAATCTTATGTACTAACTTTAATAATTCCACTTTTTCTTATCTTAGTATATTTATATTTTAATCATGTGCACACATCATGCAATCTTTAATATTTTAATAATTTTAATATATTTTCCACTTTTAAATTTTATTTTTCAAAATTAATTGCTAAAATAATTATTAGCTTTAATAATATTATTATTTAGTCATTTATTTAAAAATGAACTCCAAATATATTATTATTAAAATAAATATTGTCACATTCCAAATTTAAACTTATAACTTTTATCTTCAAATTTAATTATTTTATTTAATTAATTTCTAAATTATTTATATAAAATAAATATTAAAATATCATATTAATTTTCCATTAAATCAAACCATTAATTAAATCTTTTAATTAGGCTTAATTAATAAAAAATACATCAAAGACTCACAAGGGTAAAATACGAAAATCCATCATAGCCAAAATATATACAAAATCAAACCAAGGATTTATATCACGAATTACGTTATCCAACTTATTCGGAGGGTACTCAACTTAGATACTTGTCCTAATTTTTAATTAGGAAAAATGGTTGAAAAGGTTGAGATTTGGACTTGAAAATTATCTCCCCTCTCTTATCATTTAGATAATGTGATAAAGTATGCTCATCCTGACAATTCAGAGAAGTCGATACTAGGTACCTACAACCTGCATAAAAACCACGCATGTACAAGCACAATATATACTAAACTAAATAGGTAATGGCAAGAAGTGGTACATCGTGTAGATCTCGACTAGTAGGTGACTACAACTCCCTTCCTTAACCACATCAGACATGCCATACATAATTATAAACACGCACACCATACACATGCAAGTATGGGGTAAGTATCCATAAGAAAACACATATGATAATAAACCATCTAACTAATCATCATCAATAACTGAAATCAATGTAATGATCATCATGCATACATGAAATATAAAGTACCAAGTAATCTCATCATATAATCAACTAAATTTGAAACAATATTTGATAATCTCAAAACAATGCTGCTAACCATCAACATAATACTAGCCCTAAAGAGTTCAAAAATGATAACAAAAATGCAACCTAGGGGCAAGCACTATAGGAACACTAAGGATTGCTAGGATCACCTTGTGAAAGGATTTACAAATATAAAATGAAGTATGGACTAGGTAAAGAGATTTAAAAATGACTATTAGGTCTACCTTGTTAAAGGATTTTACTGATCCACCTATTCAGATGAAATAGTAGTTGATCTCTGATCTACAACTTGGTTTGCTAAATGAGATTCCTTTAAGTTGACAAATCACTGTGATGTGATAGATGAATCTTTACTTCTCCTTATACTATTGTAGCCTTTGTAATTCACACTTTTATACTCTTCTCTTAAGATTACATTTCATATGCATGGTTACTACATACATTGGATGTGATAAAATGCACTACATATATACCAATCCAATTATAAAAATTACAAAGTTGGACACTATACAAGTTTACACAAATATTACAAAGTCAGTTGAAGTCTAGACACTCAAGCTCTGAAGACTAACTTAGTGAAGTTTTGATACATAGCATCCACTTTCATTGCTCAACACCATCATGCACTTGGTAAATGTAGAAGCTTGGTCCATACTGATCACTTTCAAGTAGCCTTGAACTTAGTCTGCACTGGTGAATCGATAGATATTGTGAAACTTGTTATATAAATTGAATCACTTGTTTACCTCTACATATCTTGGTAAACACTATCACCTTGAGCTCGATATAAATTGAGGCACTTGGTTAACACTGAGTAGCTTGATTAACACTAGACTTGCATTACATTAACTATGAACTTGGTAAGCACGACACAACTTGGTTTGCACTGGTAAACTCGGCATACACTGAGATGTTTTGTTTATGCTACTAATCTTCATGGTAACTATAACTACTCAGTAAACACTAGAATTTGTCCAAAGGACTTGATAGAAACTGTAGAGCTTGGCAACAATTGAAATGCTTGGCAAACACTGTTAACTATACAATAAGCTTAGTAGATACTTACAATCTGAATAATTGTATGTCACTAATAACAAACTTGACTATTATGTCAAAAATCTCCCCCTTTGGCATTAGTGACAAAAACACTTACCAAAACTAAATTCAAAAAGTTTCCTAGATACCTTTATCCATTACCTAGTGATTCTTAGCTCGATAAAGTATACTATTTCTAAGAATTTTCAAATTTGTTTTTCAAGATATATATCTGTACATGGTAAGGCTCTTATATTGTATAATGTACATATAAATACATTTCCTTACTATATACAATGTATATTTGTGTACACATCTGTCTCCCCTATTTCCTTTATGTATCAATTCTACAATGCATGTTCTCCCCCATCACTTATTATTTCCATATTTTCTTTGTGTCCTCTTATTCATAGTATATACTCCCCCCTTTTGACATTAATGCAAAAGATTTATTCTATATATTTACATGTTAATGCCAAATTGAGAAAAAAAAATTGAATGTACCTTGAGTATTATGCCCAACATTTTGTCCCAATTGTCTTGCAAGACCTTACATGTGTGAAGTGAAATTTGGACTTCTACTAACAACTCAATCATGTGGTCTGCTATGGAGAAGTTGTTGTCATGGATGAGGGTTTTGAAATGTGCAATACGTTTTTGAAGTGCATCCATGTTGGGAAGAATCATGCTTTGAATATCTACTAAGGTAGATATGATTCTAGCCTCTTAAGCAATTTTACCTATAACTCAGTCAAACATTTAATCTTATTGAAATGTATAGGGCTTGAACTAGGGTCAAGTTATAGCTATAAGCGCTTTCCTTGAGGTCAATATCTATCTTGGAAAATTTCTCCTTTATTTCCTTGGTAAAATTTGAAACATCACATAGCTTACCAAAAAGTGATGACACATCAGTACAAGATATTTCTAGATAACCCAAAATGGTAGAGAGTTTTACTTGATAACTAAAAATTTATTGAGAAATGTACTCCAACACTTTATTCTCAAACTTCTCTTCTGCCTTCTATAGTAACTTATCTTGTCCATCTATATATTCATTAAACTTTTGAACTACCTCTGCTAGTTGATAGAAAATTGGCTGTGAAGAATCAACCTCTACACCTGCCTCCTCTACCAAAATATTCTTAGGATCCTCAACAATTTTAAATTCCTTATCTCTTTCTTCTCTAAGCCTTTTCTACTTGGCTTTATTTTGGAGGAATTCACCAAATTTCTTCATTTGGTCTGGAGTGAGATTAGAAATGTCCCAATTTGGGATTACAATTTCCTCAATTAGGCCTATTTCTTCCTATAGGAATTTTCCTTAAGGAAAAATCGCCTAATATCAAGGAACTCAAGCACAAGCACAAGAATAGACTAAAAGAGTATGATCAAAATAACAATATCCAAAATTGATTTATTGTCATTCAATGTTATGTCATGTCATGTACATACACACTAGGAGTTCCTATATATAAAGGCCTCTCGAATGCTTCTAGAATGCCTAGGAGTCAATATAATGATAAGTCTTACAACTAGGCACATGTCCACAAATTGTGGATTATTCTCCATTAAGCGCAGGAGTAAGTGTCATGATGAGAGGATAAGCCTATATAGGTGTAGCATGTAAAATTATGTTTTAGAAACCATGTGGTAAGATATAAGTGTGAATAATTGTGTTGTCTATATGACAACTTAGTTAATTATGCAAAATCTAGTGTTGTAGACACCATGTGTTGAATTAGAGTTGCTTACTCCTATGTTGTCAACAAGACAACTCATAAGAGTATGAAAACTCTTAGATGTCAAACTAATAAATAATAAAATAATGCATTTACCTAAGTAAAATTAAGTAAAGTGTAAATAGTGAATAATTATTTACACTAACACCCCTCCTTAAGTGCAACTTAGGGGAATGCACTTAAGCTTACAAAAGCTAGGATAAAATGCATAATGGGTCTCAGCTACTAGGCCATGTTAGGTACCCATGTAAAAAATGCAATGCAATCTCTCATAAAGTGGAGAAAGAGGGAAAACCTCATGGAAAAATCCCTCCCCCAAAAAAAGAGATGAAAAGACAAGATGCATGGATGGATGGAGTAATCAAGACCCCCCCATTACAACATACATCAAGTATATACAAAAAAGAAGTAGAAGGACAAAAGCCCATAAGAAGAAAAAGTCCCCCTAGTAAAAGAAAAGAAGAAGGAGACAAGGTAGTCCCCCTCCCTAAATGTAGAGTTTCGATAAGTGATAGCTGCTCCAATGTAGAAGCTAACCCATGATTGCTGAAAAATGTTCCTCCCCTTTGGAAGAAACAATGGTAGAAATACAGATGAGATGCTTCCCCTATGTATAGAAAGAATCCCAATGATGAATGGTGCCTTTGAAACCTACTCAACTATCCCTATGTCGATGTTGATGGCCGCCTCTTTAAATATTGTTGAAAAGAAGAAGTGCAGATCTAGCAAGGTTGGATGTAGAACCTATCCCAAAGAACCAAATGTGTCCTCGAATGATAAAGAGACCTCCTACAACTGTTGTACATAAGGATAGATAATCATATCAACTTGGAAAAACTAATCATGTAGAGAATGGAAAAGAGGGTTAGACTGAGCCCTCATGACAACTGAAGAATTTTTGCTTCATCAAAGAGAAGATGTAGATCATCAAAGTTGTCTCCCAAATCTACTATGTATGACTCCATGAACAAACCTGAAATATTTGTCAAGAAGTCATCCACCAATGCTAGAGCTAGAAGACTAGGTGTACCCTATTGTGGTAAAGTACATGAACCTATCACAATGGAAATGGATGAATTATTTGTCTCAACAACGAGAAGACAAATATCATCTATGATGTTTCCCACATCTTCAATGTTAGACTCTACAAATAACACTGCAATGTCTAGAAGGAAGTCATCACATGAAGCTAAAGTAGGAAGACATGGTGTTTCCTGTTGCACTAAATTAGAAGCATCTATGGCTAGAACTAGATCAGTGGTAGCAACAAGAGCATTAGGAGGTGTGATCTCATTTGAAGAGGATGTAGTTACAACTGGAGGTAAAAGATCTTTTGGGAATGGAGGAATGTGTGGATCTCCATACATCTCCCAAAGATAAATCTAAATATCATATAAATTAGTTGACTTCATGTCATCAAGTGAATCCATAACCTCCATATCCATATGTAGAAAGAGGGCACGATGAATGATGGAACTAGTGTCAGCATTGTATGAAAGCCCTTTCGCATATGGCAATGCATTATGCTGACTAAGATAAGTGAGAACCAATTGACTCTACTACATATAGTTTTGTGTTGTCAAGCTAATTAAATCTTCCTCATCCATGATGAACTAATCATTAATGTACTCCCCAAAATGGAAAAAAAAACAATCAACACCTCCCCCCTCTAATGTATGATTTGGTGCTTTATAAATAATGTGTACAATAGACCACTTGTTAAAATGTGCAAAGTGTACTTTTGATTTTTCTTATTACAACTACCTTTTGAGACTTAAATCTATCACTAAGCATTGTAGCTTAGATGTACCAAAATTTTGAAAGGTAATCAAAGAAATATAATGTAGAAAATGTCCTAATCCGGAAAGTTATATTTTTGTTCACAAAACCCTATAATCTGATTATAGATCTGGAAAGTAGACAAAAAATTAAGCACTTTCAAAAAAATAGAACTTCAAAATGTGTCTAGATGAGCCTGTTCAGAGTGTTTCAAGTTGCAAAATATAGGATTTGACAGTTATGGTCACCAAAAAATGTAATTTCTAACAAATCAGTGCACCAAAACTAGAAAATAACAACACCAATGAAAATTTTAGGAAATTCTACCCAAAATATTTTAAAAATGCACCTTATTTGGAGTCTGGATGACTAAGTTATGGCCTCCCAAATTTGAACTATCAAATCAAAACTAAATCTAGAGAAGGGTTTGGGCAGCAAACTACAAGGTTAAATTTAATGGTCAAATGGCCATTATAGTAGTTCAAATTTTCATGGAAATGATGGTCAGACAACTATCAAATTTAGGCTCATAAAATTATGACATCAGTGAAAACTCTACCCTTGGATAATGTCACTGCTGACATCAATAATGTACAAACTATACGGATTTAGTGATGTGGTAGTATAACTATCGTACAGAAGGCTAATGTGTCATTTTCTACGTCCTACTGATGTGTCTATCATTGGTGGCATGCCATGGGACTACTAAATGGTGCTTACTATATGTTGACTTGGCTGTCAGATCTCTGATTGACTGGGCTTAGTTGGTGACATGGAGTGTTGTGCTAGTCTAACTTCATGGCCACTGACTAGTTCCATGTGGCACAACTTGGAGAGCACTTCTGGTGGCTGGTAACATCAACTCAACAATGGGGATTACAGATGCCTTTTACAATGCCATAGTTTTCAAACGTGCCAGATGGGAAGTTCATCAGCACTAGCAGACCGAAAGATTGGAGCTTGGTGATGGTTACCAGAGGGCCAGTGACAAAAGGACCAATGATTACTATTTAAAATGTTGATGTTGGAGGTTTTAACAGCACCAGTTCTCTTGTCGATGGGAAACCCAACAATAGTGGGTGGTGTGGGTATTATCCCACATGCATCTTGTTTTTAGCAATAATGCATGTAAATACCATAGCCCATGAATGGAAAAGAAATAAGAGCTCGCCAAAATATGATGCAATGCCACCAATTGCTTTAATCACCCAACTAAAATGTGAGTTGCTAGAAATTGTAGAAGCCAGGTTTGTATGACACAATCCACTGGAATAGTGAAGGAATATTCTACCCATGGGGGAATATTGCCAATAGAATATGTCACCAAATAAATAAAGTTTAGTCACTAGTATAGGTGGTCTGACCACCAATTAGAAGAGAATATTCTACCAAATATTCTCTGTAGCATCTAGGGTTTCAGGGTCTAGTTCCTACAAAAATAATTTTCTGTACAAGCCGAATAGGCCAAAAAGTTTTTGAAAATTTGTAGAATAATTTTGATGGATTGCAGAGAAAATTAAAATACAAATCTAAAAATAAAATTGCAGATCTAAAGAATGATCATACTATAGTTACAAATCGGGCCTTCGGGTGCCAGTTTGTAAAAAAAATTGCCTCAAATTCAACTATGGCCTAAGGTAGGAAAATTTATAGTTGATTTTTACCAAATTGACATTTGAGATGCAATGGCAAGGTTTTTTTTGGCTCTAGATGCTCCCAATGACTGTGATACTCTAGATCTAGGTTGAGGTGTCCTCAAAGAGGTGAAGCAACAAGATGCTCTCAAACAACTATGTGAAAAGAAGTTCTCTTAGCTTTGATACCATTTAAAAATTTTCCTTAGGAAAAAATACCCAAGATCAAGAAACTCAAGCACAAGCACAAGAATAGACCAAAAGAGTATGATTAGAATAACAATATCCAAAATTGATTTATTGTCATTCAATGTTCTGTCATGTCATCTACATACACACTAGGAGTGCTTATATATAAAGGCCTCTAGAATGCTTCTAGAATGCCTAGAAGTCAACACACTAATAAGTCTTACAACTAGGCACATGTCCACCAAGTCTAGATTATCCTTTATTAAGAAAAGGAGTAAGTGTGATGATGAGAGGATAAGCCTACAAAGGTGTAGAACATAAAATTATGTTGTAGACACCATGTGCTAAAATAGGAGTGTGAATAATTGTGTTGTCTACATGACAACTCAGTTAATTATGCAAACTCAAGTGTTGTAGACACCATGTGTTGAATTAGAGTTGCTTACTCCTATGTTGTAAATAAGACAACTCATAAGAGTACTAAAACTCCTAGCTGTCAAACTAATAAATAATAAAATAATGCATTGACCTAAGTATACTTAAGTAAAGTGTAAATAGTGAATAATTATTTACACCAATACTTCCTCAATCTCCTTTCCTTTGCTCAAAATTTTTGTACTTGATTGAGCCTTGGTCTCAACTATCATTGCACTTATTGCTTGTGTAGCCAAAATAGAAACAATAGTAAACATACTAGGACTAGCTTTAAAACTTGATACTATAGTTATTGTAGAAATACATAAAATAATACCTATAGTAGCCAAAATTGATGAATTCAAAACTGATGTTGTCAACATGGTATAAGAGGGAAGAGTTTGCAGCTTGGTAGATGAAGTTTAGGTCACTTCAATCAATTGTGTACTTAGCTAAGTTTGTACAAATATTGATTGGATAGTTGTGCTTTGAGTGTTGGTCATAATCAATCTTGCAGAGGTTACCTTCGTGCTTGATGTGGTCAATCCATTGCTTGGAGAATGATGAAGTGAGTCTATAACCACTAGAACAATCTTGACTGGGTCAATTTCCTCATCATCTTGCTTTTCTTCCTCAGTAGCCTCTTACTCCTGTTCCTCTTCATCATCATTGTTATCAAAATTAGTTGCTTCTTCAAAATTTTCCTCTTCATATTTCTCCTCTGTTATTCATTTTCTCTTTAAATACACCAAAATAGTTATCCATGATACTATTATAGTTCTCTCCCATCTCAACAATATATTCATTAATTTACTAGAGAACTAGCAGGTCTTTTCTCCATAAAACTGATCCTTTTGAAGGAAAAAAAATTTCAACATAAAGGAATAAACAAGTCAACAGAGAACCAAACTTAGATGGGTTGTTCTTTGTCATCTGGATGCTTTCCATTTTCTTGTTGAATTGTGTCAACAGTAGCTCAGCAAGGTCAAACAAACGATTGTTCTTGACTACCTTATAAGAAAGGTCAACTACTTCACAAGGTGCATTATTCAACTGACTAGAGCTATAGATCTTGTGTGCTATGATATGAATGCCAAATTTTAATTCCACGTCAATCATATTTCTTATCTTCATGCCTCTACCATCCCATTTTGAGAGGGTTTTCTTCTCAAGTTCAATCCAACCTAGGGTTTTGGTCATTTTAGCTTTGGCCAACATTCGGAGACTAGTGATTCTATGAATCATCTTCTTCATGATTAAAATTGTTTACTCCAACCATAACTAACCATTGTGCACCTGACTGAGAATATACCTAATCTATTTCAATATGAGGAATGTGTGTCAACCCTTTTGTCTCTAGATGTTGATGCTCAAGTTTCAAGACACCATTAACACACAACTATCCTAGGGCTTCATCCATTTCCAAAGTGTCAATATCTTGAATCATGCATTTAAATTGAGAATGAATGTCATTTATTAGTAGTACCTTTGGAGAGATTTGAGACTATACTTCACTCAGATCTATGATTTTAGTTATTACAGGGGTGAGTTTGAAGTTTACATCTTTCCATCTTTACAGGGGTGAGCATCACCTAGATCCAATGAGTGCTAAGTGTTCCATTTATTCTCATGAGAGATGGATTCATGTTGAATCACTACTCATGAAATATGGGTCATCGAGTTTGACTCAAAAATCACACAGTTAAATCCTGATATTCACATCACAATGAACTAGCATGTCAAAACCTTGCTTTTCCTTGCTACTGCTAGATGCTATCTTTTCTTGGTAGGGTTTGAGAGAACTCAAATTTCCTTTTTGGTAACAATTTTCTCAAATCACTTGGAAGCTGTGAAGATCACACTACTCCATAGCTCTCAAAAATTCACTTTGAAAATAACTTCGATTTCATTCCTTTATCAAATTTTACCATAGGTTCTCATGTACGGATGGTAGATCAAGATGATAGATTGTCATCCACTTCTTTATATTGATTACTTGACAAAGTCTTCCATCATTTGGTAGCCATATGAAATTTTAGTTACTCCTGACCTCTCACGGTAAAGAAGGTAACTCGGTAGTGACTGGTACCCTTTTCACTTGGTGATCCCTTTGTATCTTGAATACAGATATGGATCTTCTATCTTTTCAATCTAGAACTATTTTGAATGTCTTCTTTGGTAGCCTAGTCCCAGTTTCTTCTTCGAGAAATCAAGTAGAGATTGAGGAGTCACCCAATTCTTAAGTGACTTGTTCATCATTGCTTGGACTTTCATTCTTGGTAGACTATGGAACCCATTGTTGTCTCATCTATTTTTAGATATTATTAGTTGTTACCTTCTTCTCATCTTCAATTGTACTAGCTTTCATGTAGTTTTTGCAAGATGAAAAAGTTTTGTACAAATGAAACATCTTTTACTTGTATCTCTTTTCATCAAATGATGCTTTACACAATTCATTCCAATGTATCCAAATTCTCCATAATAATGACATCTACACCAGGTGTTGTAGTCTCAACCAAATATAGCTTTGAAAATTTGTCCTACTAGATTTAATATCTTGGTTTTGCATTCTAATGATTTGTTCCCATGCTTCTTGCATTTGTGACATTTGCCTTCAAATCTTGGTTTTTCTTTGCATTCATTAGCCTTATGACCATACTGATTGCAATTGTAGCACTTTCCATTGAATTTTGATTTTTCATTGCTCCAACATTACTTTGAAGTATGACCTATCTTACCACAGTGATTGCAAGTAGGTCTTTGATTCTTTTGAGCTCCTTGCTTAGATGATTCTCCTTTTTCTATATATCTAATTCCTACTTTTCCTCATTGTCTATAGAGATTTTTTTCATTCAATTGATTCATGTCAACTTGGGATTTCATCATTCATTCACTAATTTTCATTTTAGGGTTTAGATCATTTCGCAATCTTTCATTTTCATATCTTAGGCTCATGATTTCTTCATTTGCATTGGAGAGCTAATCAATTAGGTCTCCTTGCTAAAGGGATTGGTGTTGGATTTCATTGTTCTTTCCTTCTATCTCTTCTTTTATCTTGTTCTTATCATCTATGACTTCACATATCCTTACTAACTAAATTTCTTATTCTCTTCTTAGTTTTCTTACTTCTTCTTGCAGGGAACCATTCTTTTCTAGGAGTTCTTTGATTGCTTGAATAAAGATCTTGAATCTATTCTTCAATGTAGAGATGACCATTCATTTGAATTGCAAGTTCTTTTCTTCTTTTTAAGGATTGAGAGAGTTGCTCCTTTACTTTCTTGAGTTGGCCAATAGCTATTTCCAAATCTAGCTTCTCATTGTCAATAGCTTTGTCAAGTCTAAATATCCTCAGTGCTTTGATCTTCGCTCAAGCTATTAGACTTTCTTCTAAGAACCACAAAACTTTGGTACCAATTGTTAGAAATATTCTTAACAAAGCTAAGTTACTGAGAGGGGAGGGTGAATCAATAAATTCTAAAAGTTCTACAATTTTAAATCTTAATCCAATAGTCCAATTAGCATTTAATCCTTCATTTATAATTTGATCTATTTGTATGCATAAGAAACTGAAAACATGAAAGCATTCATAACACTTTGACAAAAAGATTTGGTGACCCAGAATCCTTCCAAATAGAAAGTAAAACTAGGGTGGGGATGATACCCACAAGCTTTAGTACTGTAGTATAAACTTGGTCTGTTAAAGCTTACATTGACCACTTTTGATGATCTACCCTATTAGGAGCAATGAAGATTGCTAGGTCCACCTTGCAAAAGGATTTACAAACATAAAATTAAGTATGCACTAGGTAAAGAGATTTACAAAAGACTGTTAGGTCTACCTTGTTAAAGAATTTGATTGATCCACCTATTAGGATGAAATAGTAGTTGATCTCTGGTCTACAACTTGGTTTTCTAAATGAGATTCCTTTAAGTGTGCAAATAACTTTCCTATGATAAATGAATATTTATTGCTCCTTATAGTTTTGTAGCCTTTGTAATTCACACTTTTCTACTCTTCTCTTAAGACTACATTACATATGCATGGTTACTACATACATTGGATGTGATACAATACACTACATATATACCAATCCAATTATACAAATTACAAAGTCAGCCACTATACAAGTTTACACAAATATTACAAAGTCGGCTCAAATGTAGACACTCAGGCTCTAAAGATCGACTCGATGAAGTTTTGATACTCGGCATCCATCGTCAATTCTTGGCATCATCATGTACTTAGTAGATGTAGAAGCTTGGTCCATACTGATCACTTTCAAGTAGTCTTGAATTCGGTTTGTATTGGTGACTCAGTAGATATTGTGAAAATCATTATATAAATTGAATCACTTGTTTACCTTTGCATATCTTGGTAAACACTGTCACCTTGAGCTTGGTATAAACTGAGTCAGTTGGTTAACATTGAGTAGCTTGGTTAACACTAGACTTGCATTACATTAACTATGAACTCGGTAAGCACTACACAACTCAGTTTGTACTAGTAAATGCACTAGTAAACTCGTCATACATTGAGATGCTCAATTTACACTACTAATCTTCATGGTAACTATAACTACTTGATAAACACTAGAATTTTTCCAAAGGAATTGGTAGCAACTGTAGAACTCGGGAGCAACTAAAATGCTTGGTAAACACTATCAACTGTACAATAAGCTCTGTAGATACTTATAATCTGAAAAAGTGTACATCGCTAATAAAAAAATTGACTTTTATGTCAACAATTCTCTACATGACACAATTAAATCTTTCTATAGTTTATCTAAACCCTAATATAGAAATATGGAGTTACTTTTTTGGTTTTGAGTTTTTGTGACCTTTTAGGTCACCTAAAATAATAAGGTCATTCTTATAAGAAGATTTGGGAGGGCTTTAATCCAAAACATATAAAACATAGGTTTTTATGAAGGACTATTGCCCAACTTTGTCCTCTTAATTCTACTTGAGTTGGGTTGTACTCTTTCTTTTTAGTTAATATATGGTTTTGACCTCTTTCTTATCAAAAAAATATTTTATTTTATTTTACTTAAAATAAAGTTGTAGGTCAATGTATATTTTAAAAATATAGAACACTCAAAAAATAGAATAATGGTGTTTGCATGCCTTTTGTGGTGTACTTACTATCATTTTTCTTGTATCTCTTTGTGTGGTCAAATCTTTTTTAGTGTTTTGAGTGCTTGATCAAGTTTATAATAATGTGCTTGAGGATTCAAGTCTAATCGACTCTCAATCAACTTCACCCATGTGCAACTCAGGATATTGAAGGATAATCATCAATTTGAATCAGGGATGGATATTGATAAGGGTGGTTTTGAAAATGATTTCAAAGATGATCATGTCAAGACTATGCCATCTAATGATATGGGAGAGGCTTGACCCTCATATATGACAGTGTTGTGTGAAGATTCTAAGCCTAAATGTCCATCTTCAACATATTTTAATGGAGCTTTCTATAAGAAGGAAGGAGTTTTAGGAGGTGGATTGGATGGGGGATTATCCAAAGGAGAAAATGTCAGAAATGGTCAAGATGGTAAGTTTGCACCTAATGACTTTAAAATTCTCTCCCTATCTCCTAACAATGATATGGTCATGGCCATTAGGAAAGAGTAAAAGAGGTTAAAAGATATGTTACATGCTTTTATTTTTTAGATAAAGATTACCTTCTCACAAGTTCTTTGATGACTGGATTTCTGACATTTGGGGGAGAAAGTTAGGAATTCAAATAAGTTTCTATAGAATTATTCAAAAAGATTTATTTGTAGTTTTCTTCAAAACTCATGGAATGCATGAAAGAGTTCAAAAACAAAAAACTATTCGAATGTGTGTAGATCATTTTTTAGAGCCTTTCAATGGTCAGCCAAAGGCAAGGTTAAATAGGTTGTGGCTTGTTCCACCCCACATTGGATCAAAATAAAACATCTTTAACCAGAGTTTTTCCCTTTCATTGACCAAAATTTTCAATGACTTGGTTTTATTTTGCAAGTGGAAGATGGTAGATATATGCTACCACTTCTTAATACTAGAATTTTTCTAGCACTAGAAACTAATATTTAATTTCTAGATTTAATTTCAATGGAACTAGAAGAAGAAAATTTTGTTAGGGAAGTTTCTCTTTTCAAGAATTTAGGGTCCTTCTTCCACTATAAAAAGAATGGGCACACCAAAAAGGAGTGACTGGATCTTAGTAGCCTACCAAAACCTAGATTTGAAAACAATATTAAATCTAAACCTAAAGAAGGTGAGAAGTTGGACGAGTGTAAAAAGGATGATTCTAATTTTCATAATTCTAGGTTTAGTGATTCTAACCTAGACAACCCATATACTAATGAGGTTCTAGATGTTAATAAGGATTCTCTCAAGAATCATAATGATGGCTTGTCTAATGATATAGTTAACCAAACTAATAATAATGTTAAATATATTAGCCTAAATAATCCTTTGTTTGAAGATGATTTTGAAGTGATACCAACCTCAAGTTCTTGTATCCTAGTTCTCTAACCTGTTGTCAACCACATTCTAATATTGATAGTAGTACGGACATGAGGAATAATATAGCTTCACCCCACCCAAGCTTAATTCTCAAAAGTTAGCTCTTAACATCATTAATGATAGAGCTAAGAGTATTAGGAAGATTGCTAATGGACCTCTAAGTAGAGATAAGGTTTAGGGTTCATAAGAACAATGATAATATAGTTGAGTCCATGAATAAGGAACCATTTACTAAAGTTACCAATAAAAGTGCTAAGAAAAAGAGGAAAATTATTTAAATAGAGTCTCTATCTAATAATAGTAGGAAATGTAGAAAACATATTCCAGACTTCTTTTACTTACTATATAATAATAACAAATATCTACAATCTAAATGATGCAATGCATATTTAGACAATGAGAGGGTTAGATATGTATCACATTAAATATATGGTTAGAAAATGGTGTAACAAAATTAAAGTTAAAGACATCATTTTCTTGCAAGAAATTAAGATTCTGGGCTTTTAGGCTTATACCTACGTGCTAAAATGTTGACACACTTCTCTGAATCATTATATCCAAGATTCCTCAAGATGAGATTTCAAATGGAAATACATAGCTCCCTATTCATGGAGTGCAAAGGTTTGTAATGGAGGCTCTCAATTTGACCTAGTTTGTGCCCATGCAAGTACACCATTAAAAAAGAAATTCAAAGAGCAAAAGAAAGAGTACTAATCTCCATGATCATCAAATATGCATGCAAATGAAGATTCAAGATAATCCAAATGATAACAATCCAAAGTAATGCAAAAGAAGGAAATCTATTCTATGAAAGGAAATAACAATGCAATATTAATCTTTGAAGAAAATAATACTCTAGGCTAATATGGAAATGCAAGGATGGAGCATGATGATGGAAGCCATGGATACATGAGAGAAGAAGAAAAGAAGAGAGAACTTGCAATGAATCTCTAATGTCCAAACCCTAAGGCTCAAACCCTAATGCTCAAAATCCTTCTCCAAATTCACTCTCCAAACCTATAGCATAACAAAAAAGGCTTTCTCTATAGAAACTAAGATC
The DNA here is from genome assembly GCA_028749045.1 of Cupressus sempervirens. Taxonomy (NCBI): domain Eukaryota; kingdom Viridiplantae; phylum Streptophyta; class Pinopsida; order Cupressales; family Cupressaceae; genus Cupressus; species Cupressus sempervirens. The sequence continues at coordinate 367,223,847 of CM053786.1, read as the reverse complement.
TATTCTTCTTTATTATGAAATAAGAAGGAGAGGGCTCCTTATATAGTCAAGTGTGGAGGGGGGGGGGGCTTCTCACAACCAATATGGTATAATAAGGCTTGACTCGTGTGAGGCAAAAATTCCACCAATGAGGAAAGAGGAGTGTTTGACAAGAAAGTGGATAGAGGAAATTAAGGAATTAAACTTAGAAATATTTTCATTTAAGTGTAGAGAAAAAGGATTTTATTTATTTTTATTTAATGTATTTCCTTTTTTCATCAGAAGGAGAGATTTAAGTGGAGATTATATTTATTTAATTAAAAGAGGGATTTTCTTTTAATTAAAATGGGATTATTTTATTTAATTAAAAGAGAAGTTTTCTTTTAATTAAATAAGATTCAGAATAAGATGAATAAACCTTACGAAATATTGGAATAATTGAATTAATTGAAATTTGGTCAAGGAAAATGATTTGAATTAATTTAATAAAGTATTGAAATGCATTGATTCAGGGAATTGAGAAATTGAAGAATGGAGGCCCATAGTCTAGGTGATTATTTTATGGTGCATACGTTTGCATCTCTTTGACTAATGTGTGATCATTTTGGGAACACATGTATTCAAAGAATGCCATTGGAGTGTGAGGTCGGTTTGTGATCACAAAACAACATAGATGTGTGGTCAACTTAGGAAGACATTAGGAAAAAGAATTAAAGTTTTGATCTAACAATTTTTTCTTGACAAAGAGAAGGCTATCCTAGGTAGAACAAAGATTGATAAAGTTGAATCAAGGATTGAAGTTTGATAGGTGCTGCCCCCTTGTGATTAAAATCGAAATGAAATAGAGGATAAACAACAAATTGATAAATTTGGTCACATCAAACTAAAGATAAGATTCTTGATATAAGATGAAAACTATAAGGATCACAAAACAATGATAGATCATCAAGCATGAAAGATTATGTGCCAAATTTGACTTAGAAGAAAAGAAGTATGGTGAAAGAAAATGGAAGATACAAGTTTGGAAGAGGTGGAAAGAAATGGAAAGAAGAAAGAGAATTTTCCTCAAGAAAGAGAATGCCTCAAAATCAATCAACTATTTAAGATATAATGTTTTGATTGAGATCACGAAAAAAGATAAGAAAATGAAGATCAAACATAACCACAGTTGATTATAAGTCCACAATAAATATGAAGGAAAAACCTCTCAAACTCATAATTCAACCTAAAAATACAAAGTAACATGAAGTCTAACAATGCAAGCTACATGAAAATGCAAAGGTGTATTTGCAATACAGCAACTATAACATAGGATTTTGTGTTCAACATTCATAAAAGAATGTGAAGGGACTTATTTTCATCATTGGGCCATTATTAATGTACATTGAAAAATTACACAATCATTACTAGTCATAAGCTCAAATATGAAGATATGAATTTGATTAATATCAGATTGGAATATTGAAATATTCTAACATAAGCATCAAAGACATAAATGTCAAGATGACTTTGATGTTAGCTTACCCAGTGTAATGTAGCAAAACCAAACTCACATCAAGGCATAGATGTTGGGATGACCATAAGAACAGTTGTGCAAAAATAGTCAAGGATGATGCCCCAAATCTCCTAAGTGTTTCAAGGGGACAACAAGAGACACTCTAGAGTTTTAAGACCACACCCACAAGTAGAAAGCAAAGAAAACTATGCCCCATGGCCCAAGTCCTCTAGCTATGCATACCAAAGAGACATATTAGACAAGAACACTCAATGAAAATCAATAATAGTCAACACACAAAAAAAAATCATGACATAGCTCAAGCATTAAGTGTTTGTGTTTAAAAATTTAAGTGTTTTAACTAACACTAAGTTTTGAGGATAAGGATCAAATTCTTGCAAGTAGATATGATAACATGAAAAAACTAGGTAGGACCAAACAATAAGTGTTGAAAAAAACTTGATGTCTAGGGTTGTATTTAAAAATACAATTGGGGTAGTGTTGAAAAATGCCATTTGTAAGGTGTCCTAAAGACTAATGCATACAAGAGACCAAATTAACATAGATATGCCCCCTAGACAAAGACAAAGATCAATTCCAAACCAAGGCAACAAGGAAAATGCATGATGGAGAGAGACTAAGTATCAAGGACACATGTGAAAACATAGGGGTAAAAAGGCCTCAAGTAGCACCTATTTCCATGGTTCCACCATTTGGATTTTATTACAATTTTTTTTTTTTGAAATATATAATTTTTTTGGAGATACATCAATTCACCTATTGCTAGGTTTTCACTAAGATGATCATTTTTTAGGACATATTCAAATTTTTGGAATTTTTGACAATATATCATTTTTAAATTTTTTTGAAATATATCATTTTCCTTGGGCATCACAAATAGAACTTCTTCAGGTGTAAAAAATTGATAGGATCAAGAAGCTCCTCTCTCTCTTCTGTTGATAGTAAATAAGCACCAAGCCCAAAAGTTGTTGTACTGATGTATAGTCCAAGCCAATTAGGTTCAAATTTCCCCTTTTGATCTCTTTGTAGTTGATTCTTAGGATTTTCATGTAGGACAAGATCTCCCACCTAGAATTCTCTAGGGAGAACCTTTTTGTTGAAGGCTCTAGACATACATTTTTGATAAACCCTAATATGGTCAAATAATGCCTTACATTTCTTATTTAGAAGTTCTAACTCTTGAAGTCTCATGGCATGGTAGGCTTCATTTGTAAGTAAACCTTTGAGAGAAACTCTAAGCGAAGGAATCTCAACCTGTAAAGGTAACACTAATTTAGCACCATATGTGAGGGAAAATGGAATAGCCCTAGTAGGAGTACAAATACTCATTCTATAGGCCCAAAAAGCCAGATTTATCTATAAATGCTAATTATGCCACTCTTATGAACCATTCTATGTAGGATTTTTAGAATGTCCTTATTTGATGCTTCTGCTTGACCATTTCCTTGTAGAAAGTAAATGGAGGACCAATGTTGTTTAATCTTGAATCTCTTGCAAAGTCGTTTAAGGTTCTTATTTTTGAACTAGCCTCTGTTGTTAGTGATAATTTTGGAAGGCACTCCATATCGATAGATGATATGGTTCAGAATGAATAGAGAGACTATCTTGATAGAGGCAACAAAATGTGGGATGACTTCTACCCATTTAGTAAAGTAATTGGTAGCAGTGATAATAAACATGTATCCACCTAATGAGTTGGGATGAATCTTCCCAAGAAGATCAAATTCCCAATGCTAAAATGACCAGTGAGAAATTAAAAAACTTAGCTCTCTACTAGGAGCATGTATTAGATTACCATGTTTTTGAGACTTTTCATATGAGTTTGCAAAAGCTACTACATCAATCTATATCATGGGCCAATAGTATCGTGCCCTAAGAAACCTTTGGGCCATGGAAAGACCATTGGAATGTATCCCATAGATGCCCTCATGGATTTCAACTAACTCTTGATCAAATTCTTCCTTTTCTAAGCATCTAAGAAACATTTCATCTATACCCCTCCTATACAAATCACTAAAAATAAGGGAATGGTGAGAAGTGTTTGAGGTAAGGTTTCTGTATTCATATCAATTAAAGGTTTTGGGTATAACACCATCACAAAGGTATGATTAAATTGCACCATAACGGGATGAATCATGACCAACAAGGGTGCAAATAACATGACTTTCTTGGGAATCATATATAGGGTGACGTAGCTTTTCTACTTAGAATTCAAATCCAGATTCATGTTGCTCTAACTAAAGAAGTGAAGCAAGTGTAGCCATGGCATCAGCTACTTTTTTTCTTGCATGAGGGATTTTTTGAAATGTGACAAGTGTGAAGTATTGTCTCAAGGAATAAAACATCTACTTGTAAGGTACTAGGTTCTCATTTTTTGTTGGATATTCATCATTGACTTGGTTTATTGTCACTTGTGAATCCCCATATATGTGTAACTCTATGGTTCTCCATTCTATGTATTTGTTTGGTTTAATAAGCACTGAATATCTATCTTGAAAATAGCTAGGGAGAGGATCAAGTATATCATCCTTAAGTGCCTTAGAGAGTTTTTTACCCTTGGATACATCTTTTCATTTTACTTTTTTTATTTTTTGTTTTGAAATTTCTACACAGTGGTTTTTTCCATTAGAACTCTTATTCATATTCTTTTCTTTTCTTTTTATTTTGTGTTGAATGTACTTGATGTTTGGCTTTGTCATGCTAGTAGTCAATTCACTAGTGGAAGAAACTACACGTTCACTGGCATTCAAGTAATATGATATCTTATAGTCATTTTGAAATGTTAAGAGATTAGGTTTTTTATAGTGTTGGGACCAATCAATAATGTCAAAATGAACACAAGGTAAGTCAATGACTAATTTAAGGTTTTGAATGTGAATTTTTTCATCCCTAGTGACCAAAAAGTTAGAGTCCATCAAGTAACTTCCTAAGATACCCAAATCAAGATTCATCATAACAAGAGAAGAATTGTTCATTAAGGCATCATGTGAGTTAAAATCCTCTAATCCTACACATGACTCATCAAATACCTTGGGTTGAGAACTATAAAAGTGGATGACATAAAAATCCATGTCAACTGTGCAAGGTTTTGAAAAGGAATCCCATTCATACTCATGTGAACTCATTTTTGAACTTCTACTAGGGTGCTTACACCATGAAGGCTTGGGATTCCTTGATGTGAAAGCTTGAATATCATCAAGGGTAATACCATCTCTTTCCATTAAACTATCTAAACTTGATTCATTTTTTTCCACGATTGCAATTATCTCATGAGTGATTGTACTATCTGAATTTTTCCAAAGGAGACTAGTGGAAGGAACCCAATCTTCACACATATCTTTCTGATTTTTCAAATGAGGTACATATTTTGGTTCATCTACACTATTTAACTTCTTGAGAATAAGAGTAGTGATCTTATTATCATTTTCAAATCCTAGGCCAACCATTTCAATAGACTTGCATCCAAAAAGAACATGATCAAGGGGGTCAGCTCTAGCATCCAATCTATGACTTAGAGGACCATGTCTAAGATAGCACATCTATTTGACAAGAGTATACCCACTTCCATAGGTCTTAAGAGAGGGAGAGAAGTTCTCATTGCACATATATTCCTCTTCCCTATAAATACAAGACCTCTAATAGGTACGTCCTCTTTCTAATCTTTAGTAGGCATCAATGATAGTAAAAATGTGTCAAATAATGTCATAGATGAAGAGAAAGGTCTCATTTCTTGTAAAGGTTTTCCATAAGACCTAGGTGAAATTGCTAATGTTGTGAGGAAGTTGAGTTGATACCCTCCCATGCCAAGGTCTATTGATTTGAACTTGTCTCTACATTTAGCTAAAGGTGCATCAAAACCATTTGTTTCTCTATTGAAGGGAACCTGAGTATTCATTGAAATTTAGTTAATAGATAAAGTATTATCCCTAGGTATACAACTATTTGTTCCATTGTAAGGGAACTTAACACACTAATGATAGACCTTTCTTGCATACCATGAATCCATAGTCTACCAAGTAATATATTGTACACAAGGGGTCTAGCATCAACTATTTGAAATAAAATATATTTCTCAATGGGGCCAATCCTAATAGGAAGGATGACCAAAACCTTTGAACTTCTTTCCACCTCATCATAGGATTTGATAGTGATCTTTCTTCAAGTATTTATGACTTGTTTAGATTAACCCAACATCTATAAAATACTCAATTAAAAAATACCAAGCCAATCAACCCCATCTATCAACATGCACCTAATATGGGTTTTGTGAATCATGACCTCAATATGGAGAGAAAGATTATGTGGGTGGCTCAAAGATTTATCATCTTCCTTTGAAAAGGTGAAGTAATGAGGGCTAGCAATATGATTAACCTTGTTTTGGAATTGATCAACATCCAAATTGTTGGGAACATTTATTGTGTGCCTAGCATCCTCAAGGACTTGTTTAAGTCTTGGAGACAACTCTAATAGCTCCAAGTTCAAAATCTGAGCTAGGGTTCTTTGCAACTAATCTAGAAGACTATAGCTTGACTTAGGATTAAATGTTGGTTTTGAGGTAACATTCTTATATGTCACTTAATTTGGCTTATGTGGTTGACTTGAATTGGGTCCTCTAATGACAAGGGGACATTGACTTTGTGTGATAACATTGAGACTTTGAGATGACACTCTAGAGTTAGGACACCTTAGAACCAAGATGAGTTTTTCAGAAAATATAGGATAATAACCATAAGGATAATTATTTATCATCATGTTGACATTCTCTTCTACTACTTGAAGCATGCTGGCAACATTCTCTACATGTGTGTAGGTATAATTGATCTCAACTTTTCCATTCTTAGGTTTAGAGATTTCTCCCTTATCATACTAGGGTAATGGTTCTTAAGGTCATTTGATCAGTATTAGTGTTCAATCCATCCACTTGAAGCTTACCATTCTCAAGAAGATCCTAAATGATATGCCATTTTTGTTATTATTTCCATGTTTGGCCCAAATTCCTTGTTATTTCAAAACATCCTTAATTCTAAATGTGGTTTCAACCATCATGTCAAAAGACTCAAAAACCATCTTCTTAACTTTATACTGCATTTTGGGAATCATGTTGCTAATAATGATTTCAATCTTCTCTTTTGTAGGGATAGTCCTAGAGTAGTGAGAGAATTTTCATCTCCATCTTTTGAAGAAAGTGAAAAAGGATTATTCTTAATTTTTCTTTGTGTTACATAAGTCCAATAGGGTGATAGATCTTGAAAAGTTTTATGCAAACTGTGGAATAAATCTTTGAACAAGCTCTTTGAAAGTCTTAATAGGAGGAGTAATGTTCGTGAGTGGTTCCATTACTTGATCCTTAAGACTCCTTGGAAACAATCTCATAAGGTACAAGTCTTCATGATGAAATTTAAAGCTCATGGTATAAAACTAACGCACATAATCACTTGGATCCCCATTCCCATCATACTTGTCATATTGGGGGATCTCAACCTTTCTTGGAAAGTCTTTCATATCAATACTCTTATCAAAAGGGTTAGGAAAAATTGTATCAAGTGAAAAGGAACTCTTAGGTGCCATGAACTTGTTCACCATACTCTTCACTTGATTAAATAGTTCTTCCAAAAATGGATCTTGCCTCCTAATTCTTTTGTCTATATCATAGTTGTAGGGAAATTTAGTGCCCTTATCAATTAAATTCTTTAGGAATGCATCTTTTTTTTTGATATATTATAATTCTTCACACACTCTTGGAAAGAAGGATATTGTTTCATTCTCATGAAATTTGGGGAGTCATGGTAAAAAATTGAACTACCTCTTCCATACTATGAACCCTGATGAGCACATTGAAAAGGTTGTCTTGATATCCTAGTAAGTATTGGTCTCCTATAATGATCATGTATTGAAGACCCTCTTTGTTTAGGGCAAGGAGATCATGAAGTTTTTCTTGAATGTCTCCCACTTTGTGGAGTCTTAGGAGGAGTGGATGGAGGAGAGTTGTTTCCATCATGGACAAGCATGTTGTTAAATCAATCATTAAGTTCTTAAGCCAAGAGTCTATCTTGATCCTTTGAAAAAATTTCCTTTCTATTTCTAACAAAGCTTGTCTTTATTATTCCATAAAATTAAATTTATTTTCCTTCACAACTTGTTCCTCCAAGAAGGCTTTCTTTTCACACTCAAGTATCTTAAGTTTGTCACTTGTATACATTTCAAATGATTTGAATAGTGAACTTCATTTTGATTATCTAAATAAGTTTTTGGTATATGTTACATTCACACAAGAACTAAGAGGTTCATCATCTTGGTCTTCATGTTTTGATTGGTTTTCTATATGATCTTGTCTCTTATCTCTTTTAACCCTTTGATATGCATCTAGATATCTAGTTGAGATAAGGGGTGAGACTGGTTGATTTTCACAATACGATCTACCAAGAAAAATGGCATCTTATTGTTTTTAAAATATGTTATCAAGGCATTCATCCATTTCTCCCCTCACTCATTGAGTCATCATTTAAATCATATCCATATCTAAATGATAAGGTGCTAAGGGTGTACTCAACTCACTAAGGTTACTATTGGGATCAAACCAAACTTCTAGCGTATTCCTAGGTGACTGATCAAATATGGGTTCTTTTCCCTTACATCTTTAGAAATTTTGAACTAAGGGTAATTGGCCAAAGACTACTTGAGCTTGCTTTCCTTGATCTACTTGATATATTGTTATAACCAACATGAAAAAATGGTGCGAGTTAATAGGACAACCATAAGAAGCATTAGTACCAAACTGGGATAGGAAAAGCACTCACTTGTCCAAAAGAGAGATGATAACATAGAGTTTTTGCAATAGGCATAAATTAACACTTCCATAGAGGTTCCCACCACTTTGGGTGAATAACTAAGCACATATGGATCAGGAGGAGGATTTACCCAAATTATAATTAATTGAAAATAAATTTGAATGGATGTGAATGGACAAGAGATTACTAAGACTTTCCAAGCATGTTATCAAATAATAAAAAGATTTATCTTCTCAACAAGGATGGTTTCTAACTCATTGAATCCAAGCAAGGTCACTCATAAAATCAAAGATTACTAATTCAAGAGGCTAAAATACATGAATCCATGGTGCAAATAAGCTTCCAATAGTGGGATAAGTGACCTAATCTAACCTGAACCAACCAAGAAGGATGGGAAATGATAGGATAACAAATTGAGAAAGGTTTCAACTTGAGAACTCAGTTTTCTTGTTCATTTTAATTGAAAAACTAGATGCATCAATACATTTTTATCATAAATTAGGCATGTAACACAATACTTACCGAGTTTAAGAAAGTGTCTATAAGCAATGGGCAAGGGACAAAGAAAAGTTGCACATAAACAAGAATAATGTCTTAGTATGAATGTAATCCCTAGAACCACTACTATGTATGTTCTCAAAATGTTTTCCAATCATTCACATAGTCCCAAAAAGGAAAAATTGGGTTGTACTATGGTTCTTAGTAATGGTCAACTCTACAACTCTTGCAATCTCAAGTGGGGAAAATCAATTCTTGGTGCACTAGGGTTTTGACACATTCTGAGAATTTAATCAATCAGAGATGTTGAGGAAATCTATCAGCCTAATAAAAGACTACACCTATGGGGATTTCTTCCACAAGGACATTTATATAGTGGGTGTTTCTACCATTGCAAAACTGGCTACTACTACTTGAGGTTTCATCTACATGGTTTACCGAATAAAGGGAGTGTCTGTTGGAAATATTCAAGATATAACAGGTTACTGAGAGGGGAGGGGTGAATTAGTAACAATACACCTTTTAATCAATTCAACATAAACCAGTATGTATTCATTCACCTAATCTGCAGCATGTAAGAGATAAATAAACATCCAAAACATATATACACAAAGATTTTGGTGACCCAAAAACCTTTCAAAATAGAAAGTAAAATTGGGGTGGGGATGAAACCCACAAATCTTCTTTACTGCAGTAGGAAGTTAGCTAGTTAAGGCATACAATGATCACTTCTGGTGATCTGCCCTGTTAAGAGCATGAAGGATTACAAGATCCACCTTGTTAAAGGATTTGAAACACACTTTATAAGTATGCACTCTGTTAGGAGATTTTATACAAAGACTATTAAGTCTACCTGGTTAGAGGATTTACAAGATGATTCACCTGTTAGGATGAACCAATCAGATCTATATATGACTTGATTAGATCTTTTACAATTGATCACCTCTTGTGATTGATGAAGCCTTTGCTGCACCTTGTAGACCTTGCTAATATATTGTTATGCTGCTATATTCGCATCACACATCCTTTCATTGTTATTATTATTATTGTTGTCTCCTTTTTACAAAATGTAAAGCATTATTTATACCATTCCAGTAATAATAGATGCAAGGTCGGCTGAACACAAGTAAAAAAAATACAACTGATTCGGCCAAATGGTAAAATAAACTCGGGTTCTTCAGACAGACATGATGACCTTCTGATACATGGCAACCACCATGTTACACGGCATCGTCATGCAGTAGGTAGAGGTAGGGGCACGGTTCATTCTAGTCATACAACGTTTCCTGGAACTCGGTAACCATTGGTGACTCGGTAGATATAGTGTCACTCGGCAGAAATTAACTTCTTTGCTTACCGACTGAGCTTGGTTAACGTTGAGTCCTTTACTTGGTTAATACTTCTTCCATCTTCACTTGGTTAATACTACACTCGGTTAACACTACTTCCATCTTCACTCGGTTAATACTACACTCGGTTAACACTAAGTGCATTTTCACTCGGTTAACACTAAGTGCAACTTTACTCGGTTAACACTAAGTGCAATTTTACTTGGTTAACACTGCTTCCATCTTCACTCGGTTAACACTAAGTTCTTAATTAACCAACTGAACTCGGTTAATACTGAGTTCTATGTTAACCGACTAAACTCAGTTAATACTGAGTCCATCTGCTTGGTTTGAACTGTTGTCACTGACGCTTGGTTTGAACTGAGTCTTCAACACTCAATTTGAAATGTGTCTTCGATGCTCGATTTGGACTGTGAGAAAAGTGTTCTCACTAATGGCAAATAACTTTATGCCAACAATCTCCCCCTTTGGCATTAGTTACAAAAACAATTATGAATCAAAGTTTATGTACAAAAATTGACATACAGTTCAAAAGTTTTCAAAAATGCAAATCTTAGTAGATGGGTCTACATATATGTCTCCCCCATACAATATGCATAGTATTTACAAGTCAATACATATGTCTTTGCATAGTTAGCTCTTGAAGTTCTATCTCCCCCTTTTTGACAATAATGCCAAACAATTTACACAGAGATTCCAAAATGACAGATAAATCCTGAATGTACCTTGAGAATAAGAGCCAAAGTCTTATCCCAATTTTCTTGCAAAATTTTGCTGGTGGAGATTGCTATTTGAATTTCTATAGAAAGTTCAATCATATGATCTGCAATTGAGAAGTTGTTGTCATGGATCAATATTTTGGAATGGGCAATATGCTTCTGCATTTTATCCATGATAGGAAGAATCATATTCTGGATATCAATCAGAGTAGACCTGATTCTTGCTTCCTCTCTCAGCAATTCTACCTATTTCTCTGACAAAAATCTTATTTTATGATGATGGGATGAACTTGCACTGTGGTCAGATTGCAGCATTTGGGCACTGACCTCCATGTCCTCATCAATTGTATTCAACTTTTCTTTGATTTCTTTGGTATACTCGGTAACATCACAAAGTTTGCCAAAAAGTGAAGTTACATTATTAAAAGAATTCTCAAAATTACTCAGAATTGTAGACAATTCTACCTGTTTTAATCCAATATGCTGAGCAATGTGCTCAAGCACCTTATTGTCAAATTTCTTCTCTGCCTTTTCAATCAATTTTTCTTGGCCGAAGGTATCCTCATTGAATTTATATACAGCCTCTTTCAACTGAATCAAAATGTGTTGAGTAGAATCTACTTCAACACCTATAGCCTTTGTTGTTATATTTTTAGCACTTTCAATAATGCTATATTCCTGGTCTCTTTCATGCCTGAGCTATTTTTGCCTAGCCTTCTGCTCTAATAGGTGACTGAGCATTCTCATTTCATCAACAAATGCTGTATCTAGATCTATTTTAGGAATGACAATGTCCTTATCCAAGTCAATTTCCTCATCCATTGTCTTGCTAGAAAACATGTATCTTTTTGCTTTTCCTGCAAAGACTTCACCTTGACCCTTGGAAACTGAGATTATAGTTGATGAGGCAGGGCTGGCTGACAAAACTGGAATAGGACTAAGTAGAGGAAGACTGAGAGATGTGCTAATAGTATCAAAAATTGATGTTACTCCCAAAATTGCTGTATAGGATGGAGTGGGAGAACTAACAGTTGCCAAAATTGGAGCAGGAGAAGTTAAAATTGTAGTACCTGTAGGTACACTTAGTATACACTCTGTAGTAGAAGTTGATGTGCTTGATGATCTTACTGCTATGACTGAGGAAGACTCGGTCAATGAAGGTGGTTGCAGCTCAGTTGATGAAGTGGTTGACACTTGCATAGATGGTACCTGGAGGTGAGAGGAGACAGGTGAAGATTGATCAATTGATGAGGTCAATGAGCTCACAATCTCACCAGTAGAAGCTATAACTATTTTAGGTAGAGAGTATGGAAGAGATGTAATGACTTCAGCTACAATTTTTACTGGATCTTCTTCCTCCATTTCTCTTTCAGCTTCTTCTTCCTCAATTTCTTTTCTAGCTTCTTCTTCAACTTCTAATATTATTGAATGGAGATCCCCTAGAATATCTTCAATATCATCATCATCATCATCATCATCACTATTGTCAATGTCCTTGATTTCAACAGTATCATCACTGGATTTGTGTAGATTGATAGATGTTTTTCCACATGTTTGTTGCATCATTTATCACATGCTCAATATCTTTGACAAGTATCAAACAGGTGTGGAATCTAATCATCATGTTACCTTCGTGGTCTTTCAGTGATGTCTTCACTTCAGCATTAGTGAGACTCGGCAGGAGATTCCTCAGGGTCTACTCATAGATTTCTTTGACAGTCTTGGTTGCAGCTTCCCATCTTGATTGCAACCTCTCCAATAGTTCTTTGGAGATCAAAGAGGCTATCTAATCTGGTGAGTATTTCCATTTACCCATCTTGTTTAGTACCAGTTCCTCAATCTGCATCTTTTCTTGTTCTGTTCTGGTTTCAAAGTTCAATGCTTTGAATTTTGTGAAGCTAGCACCTGCTTCTAATTTCTTCAATCTTTCCTCAAATGTGAGTGGAGGGTTAATGAGTACAAGTTCCTTCTTCCCTTATCTTGTTCTCCTAGAGAAAACTACAGAAGTTTCCCTTTTAGGTTTGGTGATGATCACCTTACCTTTCTTTCGTTGAGGCTCTTTTTCTTTTTCTGACTCAGTTTCCTCTTCTTCTTCATCATCTTCTCCTTTGCCTTCTGTTATCATAAGAGAACCAACTTTTGTTTTTAGTTGGGCTACCCTTCTCTTTCCTTTGCTAATGGCCTAAGGGATTTTAATTTGAAGCTCAATTCTAGCCTTAGCTTGATCATATGTTCCAAAAACTAGTTGCCTTGGGTCTACTGGTTCATTCACCAGTGCTTCTATGATGTCCTTGGTTTTATTCAATATTTACCTCATAGGGAAGAGGTTTCACCCATGCTACCCGAGGCCTGACTGCCTGTATGTATACCTTGTCGCAGTCTACCATGAAGCATACTTCTTCCTTGCATTCTTCAACAAGTCTGGGTGGAATTCGGAACCTATGGTATATTCTTTCCTTAAAATCTTCAAAATAGTTATCCAAAACATTGTCAAAATTTTTGCCTAATTTTGCAATGAACTCATTTATCTGATAAAGAATTGGAATATCTTTACTCCATACTACTGACCCCTTTGATGGAAAAGACTTTTGAATATAGAAAAATAAACAAATCAAAAGCGAACCGAATTTGAAGGGATTGTTTTTGGAGGTTCTTATGCTTTCCATATTCTTATTGAATTGGGACAAAAGCAATTCTGGTAAATCAAATTCTACATTCTTCTTTACTACTTTGTATGCCAAATCCACAGCTTCACAGGATACACTGTTTGGACGGCTTGAACTATAGATTTTGTGAGCAATGACGTGAATACCAAATCTCAATTCAAGGTCAGCTACTGTACTGAGCTTAAGTCCCCTACCATCCCATTCTGCTTGGGTCAGTCTCTGTAATTCTTCTCAACCTAGGGTTTTGGTAGTCTTGGCTTTGCTCAACATGGGGAGTCTAGTAATTTTGCTAATCATTTTTTTTGTGATGGGCACTGGTTTCTCTACCACAATTGGCCATTGTGAACCTGACTGAGTACATACCTAACCCATTTTACATGAAATTTCCTTGGCAAGTACAAAATGTGAGTTAACCCTTTTGTTTCAAGATGTTTATGTTCGGGTTTCAGGTTTCCATTTATGATCATTTCACCTAGGGCATTATCAATTTCTAGGTTTCCAAGTTCTTGAATGGAGCATTTGAAATGAGAGCGGATATCATTAATAAGAAGTACCTTTGTAGGGATTTGAGATTGAGCACCATTAGGGTCCAGTGATTCTGCAATAGCTGGTGCCAATTTGAAGTTCAGCGCCTTCTATTCTTCTCCTTTAACCAGCATTTTTGAACCTTTCTTGGTCTTGGAGCTGCCACTTCCGGATGCCATTGCTACTCGGTAGGTGTAGAAGAATTTTGAACTGATTCTTTCGCTCTTTTGAAAAATTCGCTCGAGAATGTTTTAAGCTCGTTCTGAAATCGCAGAAGATAACTTAGCTCTTTGTTCGCAGTAAAAATTAAGATCAAATTTTGCCCCTTTTGATAACAAATTTTCCATAAATGTTTTGGTACGATGGTAGATGAAATGACAGGTTGTCATCCACTAGCTCGGTAGATATTATCAACTCGGCGATCGAATGAAAATATTGAAGTACCGACCTAACTCGGTTAGGTCACGAACCAACCTCACTTAGTTGACACAACTTGGTTAATGAAACTTTTTTGCGTCCGACCGAACTCGGTAAAGTCTCTTACCGACTCAACTCGGTAACTGCTACTCGGTTAATGAAGCTTTGTTACAACTGACCGAACTCGGTAAAGTGTTGAATAGACCTGGAATCAAAGTGTATCTAAAATATTGATTTGATCATTCTTATTCCTTTGGAGCTGCTTAGGATAAATCTTGGAGGATACAGTTCCAATATTTCTTATATGAATATTAATTGGAAATGGTGGAGTCACCCATTTCTTGAGTGACATTTCTATCTGACTTATCTTGCTCGGTAGATTTTGGAATCCATTGCTGTTTCATTTGCTTTTGAATGTTGTCTGCTTTGATTTTCTTATCATCTTCAATTCTTTTGATATTCATGCAATTTTTAGCTATATGACCAAGTTCTGTACATGTATAGCACCTTACAGTAGTGTCCTTCTTCCTTAGGTGATGTCTAGCACAATTTATGCCAGTATGTCCATATTCTCCACAATAGTGACATCTGCACCAAGTGTTGTAGTCCCATCCGAATATAACTTTGACAAGTTTTTCAGCTGGATTGAATGATTTGGATTTGCACTGGAATGCCTTATGACCATGCTTTTTGCATTTGTGACAATTTCCCTCAAATTTTGGTTTTTCTTTACACTCATTTGCCTTGTGACCATGCTGATTGTAGTTGAAGCATTTACCATTGAATTTTTCTTTCCCATTGCTCCAGCATTTGTTTGATGTATGACCTAACTTTCCATAGTGATTACAAGTGAGTCTTTTATTCCTTTGTTCACCTTGTTTGGAGGATTCACCAGCTTCCTTGTATCCAAGACTAGCTTTTCCTATTTGTCTGTGAAGATTCTGCTCATTTAATTGATTCACATCTGCCTAAGATTTCATCATCCTTTCATTGACTTGCCTTTCAGAGATTAGGTCATTTTCCAAGCTTTCATTGATTTGTCTCTCAGATCTTAAGTCACTCTGTAGACTTTCATTGATTTGTTTTTCAGTGTTTAAATCATTCCTTATTCTTTCATTTTGTGCTCTGAGAATCCTGATTTCTTCATTTGCATTGGCAAGTTGGTCTATAAGATCATCATGCTGATGAGATTGATTGTAGACTTAATGACTTCTATCTTCCAGTTCTTCTTGTGCTTTGTTTCTTTGATCCAAAACTTCACATAGCCTGATTGACTGTATTTCTTGTTCTCTCTTAAGCTTTCTTACCTCTTCTTGTAGAGATCCATTCTTTTCTAGAAGTTCTTTGATTGCTTTGTCAGCTTCTTCTGAATTGCTTGATGGTAACAGATCTTCAATCCTTTCTTCAACATAAAAAATGGTCATTCATTTGTTTTGCAAGTTCCTTTCTTCTCTTTAGGGATTGAGAAAGATGTTCCTTTACTTCTTTGAGTTGAACCATGGCCATTTCTAGATCTAACTTTTCATTTTTTATAACTTTCTCTAGTCTGAATATCTCCATTGACTTTGATCTTTGCTCAAGCTGTCAAGCTTTGTCCTGAGAACCAAAAAAGCTTTGATACCAATTGTTGGAAATATTCAAGATATAATAGGTTACTGAGAGGGGAGGGGTGAATCAATAACAATACACCTTTTAATCAATTCAACATAAACCAATAAAGTATTCATTCACCTAATCTGCAGCATGTAAGAGATAAATAAACATCCAAAACATATATACACAAAGATTTTGGTGACCCAGAAACCTTCCAAAATAGAAAGTAAAACTGGGGTGGGGATGAAACCCATAAATCTTCTTTACTGCAGTAGGAAGTTAGCCGATTAAAGAATACAATGATCACTTCTGGTGATATGCCCTGTTAAGAGCATGAAGGATTGCTAGATCCACCTTGTTAAAGGATTTGAAACACACTTTATAAGTATGCACTCTATTAGGAGATTTTATACAAAGATTGTTAAGTCTACCTGGTTAGAGGATTTACAAGATGATTCACCTGTTAGGATGAACCAATCAGATCTATATATGACTTGATTAGATCTTTTACAATTGATCACCTCTTGTGATTGATGAAGTCTTTGATGCACCTTGTAAACCTTGCTAATATACTATTTTGTTGCTATATTCGCATCACACATCCTTTCATTTTTATTATTATTATTGTTGTCTCCTTTTTACAAAATGTAGAGCATTATTTATACCATTCTAGTAATAATAGATGCAAGGTCGGCTGAACACAAGTAAACAAAATACAACTGAGTTGGCCAAATGGTAAAATAAACTCGGGTTCCTCAGACAGACATGATGAGCTTCTGATACGCGGCAACCACCACGTTACACGGCATCATCATGCACTAGGTAGAGGTAGGGGCGCGGTTCATACTAGTCATACAACGTTGCCTGGAACTCGGTAACCATTGGTGACTCGGTAGATATAGTGTCACTCGGCAGAAACTAACTTCTTTGCTTACCAACTGAGCTCGGTTAACGTTGAGTCCTTCTTTACTGGGCTAATACTGCTTCCGTCTTCACTCGGTTAATACTACACTCGGTTAACACTGCTCTGTCTTCACTCGATTAATACTACACTTGGTTAACACTAAATGCATTTTCACTCGGTTAACACTAAGTGCAACTTCACTCAGTTAACACTAAGTGCAACTTTACTCGTTTAACACTAAGTGCAATTTTACTCAGTTAACACTGCTTCCATCTTCACTCTGTTAACACTAAGTTCTTAATTAACCAACTAAATTTGGCTAATACTAAGTTCTATGTTAACCGAATGAACTCGGTTAATATTGAGTCCATCTGCTCGGTTTGAACTATTGTCACCGACGCTCGGTTTGAACTGAGTCTTCAACACTCAGTTTGAACTATATCTTCGATGCTCAGTTTGGACTGTGAGAAAAGTGTTGTCACTAATGGCAAATAAATTTATGCCAATAGTGTCCACTATAGCTAACCCTCTATAATCAAGGAAGACTCACAAAATTTGACCACATGGGGACTTAGTTCGAATTCAAGGGTTTCAAGTTTTTGATGTGCCCAATAGGGAATAGAGCATACTCCTCTAGCCTCTTCACATCACCCAAAAATTTAACAAATAGATTCATTGAAACATTAATTTGAGATCACTTCATTGAGGTTTGGAAAGCCAACAACAATCACCACCAATCCCAAGAGAAAAAAGTACCAACAAATGTTAAAGACAAACCAAGTGAGAAAATAAAATAATATCAATTCTTTTCCCACCTAAAAGGGGATCTATTTTCAAGAAGAGCTTCACATGTATGGAATTTGAATGAATCCTATACTCTCAACATCACTAAAAATAGTATTCATAGGGCCTGATTACTATGTGAAACATGTATGCAAGGAAGCAAATCTAGGTCCTATTTTAGAGCACCGATCAAAATGTGAATTATGAAAGCAATTTTTGAAAAAATTAATTACTTGTGTATTGTCTTTTATGTTACACAAAATTTCATATCATTATCAATTAGTATATGTTGAGCTCTCTCAGCCATTGAAGATAGTTTTCTTAAGCCACCAAGTAATCTAGATTTTGTCTAGCTTAGAAGGTATTGTCTACTAAGTTCACTTGGGTGTCAAAGGAAAGTATCTAGAAGATGAGTGCTAAATGAGCTCACTTGGTTAATAAAGGAAATGTTGGATGGAACTAGTGTTAACCAAAATCACTTAGTTACCAAAGGAAATTTGCAAGTATGTAGTGTTATTTGAGATTCACTTGGTTAACACAGAAAAATCAATTTCTAAGTTAGTGTCGATTGAGTAGGGTCGGCTAACAAAGAATTTTCTTATTTTGGAATATTGAGTTCAATTGATTTATCTATTGGTTCTAGCCAACTAAGAAGATGAACACTAATTATTCTAAGTTGTATTTGAGTTGACTTGACACTATGAAAGATATAAATAAAAGGTCAAGTTGAGAAATTGAAGAGAGAAAAGTGTGAGAAGTATATGTGTGATTTGATGATGTGAAGAGGAAGCAAATCAGAAGGATACAAAGAATATCCTTGTGGAGCTGAAAAGATATATTCAATCAAGATGGATCAAGTATACAATCCAGAACTAAGATTTTTAATTAGAAATTTAGTTGCATCTAAATTAAGTGATGTCATTGTTACTCTCTAACCATTGTAGTAGTGATCTAAATCTCTTAATAGAGTTGGCTTAATAGCAATTTGAAAATCCTCTAACAAGGTGACAATTCTATTAAATTGTTTAAAGACCTCTAATAAATCCACCCCTAATACGGTGATTAAATCCTCTAATAGGATCACACCTAACAGTGTGTTTTGTAATCTTTAACAAGGTTGGTTCCTAATAGGGCTCACTTCAGAAGAATGAAAATAGTAACTAGTTACAATTGGTGGTTTTTCCCAAATTGGGTTTCCACATTAAATCTTGGTGCCAAATGTGTTCATGCTATTTCTTTTATGTTCTTACAACTAAGTTAAAGTAATGATAATCATAGATAACATCTTAAGAATTGCATGTTAAGTAGTTACTAAGCATTCTCAATATTTATCAAGTTATAGTATTTCTTTATTTGCCAAGCATCAGTAGAATTAAATTTTGACATAATTAATTTGTACTGACATCTAAGGGATCTGAGATTTATTTTTGTAGTAACTCATTCACCCCTCTCCTCTTAGTTACTCCTCTTATATTTTTCAACAATTGGTATTAGAGCATCTAGGTGCTTATAGAGAAGGTTTCGACGACCTAGGCTAAAGATCAAGATGTCTTACAAAATGGAGATTTCCAAGTTGAACATAGATGACTTTTCAATATGACAAGGACTAATGAGATTACATTTAGTGACTATTAGTGATTCAAGTTGTAAATATCTTGATGCTGAATACATGACTCCCATTAGAACATAATCAGTTAAAGACATTGTTGAGAAGAACAATCATGACATTATGATGATTGATATTGTTGTCAAAAATAAAGATGGAGTAACTGAGAGAGGGGGTGAATCAGTTATCACAAAACTATTTCCACAGATCCTTTACATGTTTGAAAAATAAATTACTGTTGTCACTTGGTAAACACACTGTAAATGTTGTAACTCGATAATGCAGAGTATGTTTAACTTTAGCTGTTATAACATCAATAGCATTAAATTGCAGGCATGAGAGAAAAGAAATAAACATAAGAGACACCAAATTTAATGTGGAAACCCAATATGAAAAAAATCACCAATGTAACTAGTTACTATTTTTTGCTCTTCTGAAGTGAGCTCGGTTAGGAGCCAACCTAGTTAAAGGTTACAAAACACACTGTTAGGTGTGACCTTGTTAAAGGGTTTACTCACCCTATGAGGAGTGGCCTTACAAAAGGTTTTAAAACAATTCAATGGAACTATCACCTTGTTAGAGGATTTACAACTGGCTATTAAACCAACTCTATCAAGAGATTTTGGATCACTGCTACAATGGTAAGAAAGTAATAATGAAATGACCTGAATGAGATGCAACTGAATTGCTGATTACAAATCTCTATTCTACCTCACACTAGATCCTTCTTCATTGAATATTACTTTGCTACTCCACAAGCATATCTAACCATCCTTTAATTCACTCAAACACTTTCCTTCTCAATCAATCAATACACTTGCATGTTTTTGAAAATAAAAACTTGACCTTATATTTATATCATTCAAATTGTCAAGTCAGCTAAATAGAAATTACAATGACCAATAATCATCACCATAATTGATACTTGAAATAATTAAACTTCATATCCCAAATCAACAAAATCCTTCAATGGCCAACCCAACTCGAGAAACACTGTTCTTGAAATGATCTCCTGTGTTAACCGATTGAAACTTAGTTAACAACATGAACTTGCAAAAACTTTAGGCAACTGGGTGAACTCAGTTAAAATTGATTCTGACCAATTTCCTTTGATAACCATGAGAACTCAGTTAGCACTACTTCCTGCCAAAATTCTTTGATGACCAAGTGAGCTCGGTAGGTAATGTCTCCATAGAGTAATCTTAAAAAATTCTTGGTAGATAAAGAAAACTACCTTATTGACCAAGTGAGCTTGATAAGCACAGACTGACAATTGATATGACATTTGCATACCATCAAAGACAACACACAATTAGTCAATTGTTTCCAACAATCTCCCTCTTTGGCATTGATGGAAACACATGTCATAGAACAATAAATTTTAAAATAAAATATCTTTAGTTTCATTCTAATTCTCATCCAATCATTTGAACTCCTTCTATCAATAGACACTATACACTCCTCCCCCTTATTGCAAACTTCTCCCTTTTGAGAAATTTCAGACTTCTCCCTCTAAAACAAATTTAATGAGATATGAAAATAAACTTCTCCCTCTATAGAAACACATGCCAAAGACAACACATATCAAATGAGTATCAATGTACCTTGAGTATTGATTCATATGCAATGTTCTCTTGATTATACAACATCAACCAATTGATCTTCAACTCGGATCCTGTTGATGCATCACTAAAACCTTATTTAGTGATCTTTAGATAGGGGAATGACCCCTAACTTACCTCTTAGATACAAAAATGCATCCTTAGGTAATGGCTTGGTAAATATATCTGCAATCTGTTCTTTTGTCAATGAGATTTAGCCTCTCCCTTTTATGAAACAAGGTCCATTTTTTCCAAACCTTACACTGCTACCATCATAGTCTTCAAAATGTTCAAACTTTGTTTTATCTCTAGTCATATAATGTAAACATACACTATCCATGATCCATGTGTCATTGCTACTGACATGAGAGATAAGTGCCAGCTTATCTCCTTCATCATTAGATTCATCTTTTATAGAAATGTAAACTATTTCATCTTCATTATTATCAGAATCCTTAGCCATAAAACAAGTTTTCTTACCTTTTTCCTTGAATAATTTATGATTTTTAAAATCCTTCTTGCCATTACACTTGTGATTCTTCTTCTCATCCTTGTCTTTATTTGGGCACCTAGCAGTAATATGACCAACTTCTTCACATGAAAAATAGATTAGGGGAACTTTACCTTTGTATTTTCCTCTGCCTCTAGAATATTTCCTTGCAAGTAAAGCTTCAACAATTTCAAGATCGCTATTAGAACTTTCTTCTGATTCTTCATCACTTTCTAACTGAATTTCCTTAATTTTCTTGCCTTTCTCCTTAAGTGAAAGCTTGGCCTCGAAGTTAGATTCAATATTCTTGGAAGCTAGAACATAATTGTCATAGTTGTCTAGCTCAAAAGCTGTCAATCTTCCTAATAAGGAATCCAAAGTTATATTATGATTTGTCTCACATCTCCTTTCTTGAATAGCAGATAATCTAATAGAATAGATAGGAAGCAATGTTTTGAGAACTTTTCTTATAATATTTTCTTCCTTGATTTCTCCTCTAGATGATCTAATTGCATTAACACAGGCTTTGATACTTTCCACATACTTGGCAATATTTTCATCCTCTCTCATTCTCATCTGATTAAACTATCCTTTAACTCATTCTAATTTGGCTCTCTTTACATTGCCATCACTACCATAGATGTCCTTTAGCTTATTCCACATTTCAAAAGTGGTTTTGCAGTCCTTGATCTCATCAAATTCATCGTAGCTAAGAGTAGATGCAATATCTATAATCATGATGTTATGGTTCTTTTTCTCAGCAATATCTCTAATAGATAATGTACTAGTAGGAGTTTTGCATTATTCATCAATTTATTTCAAGCCTAAATCACCAATGGAAGCTAGATGAAGTCTCATAAGTCCTTGCCATGCTAAAAAGTTATCTCTATTAAGCTTTGGAATTTCTCTCTTGTAAGACATCCTGATCTTAAGCTTAGGTCCTTAATACCTTTCCTACAAGCACCAAAAGCTCGGATACCAATTTTTGGAAATAAAGATGGAGTAACTAAGAGTGGGGGGTGAATCAATTATCACCAAAATATGTCCATAGATCCTTTAGATGTCTGAAAAACTAATTATTACTGTCACTCGGTAAACACATTGTAGATGTTGTAACTTGATAAATGCAGAGTATGTTTAACTTTAGCTGATCTAACATCAATAACATTGAATTGCAAGCATGAGAGAAAAGAGATGAACACAAGAGATGCCAAATTTAACATAGAAACCCAATATGGGAAAAACCACCAATGTAACTAGTTATTGTTTTTCAGTCTTCTAAAGTGAGCTCTATTAGGAGCCAACCTAGTTAAAGGTTACAAAACACACCGTCAGGTGTGACCTTGTTAGAGGATTTAATCACCCTATGAGGAGTGGCCTTGCAAAAGGTCTTAAAAAAATTTAATGGAACTATCACCTTTTTAGAGGATTTATAACTGGATGTTAAACCAACTCTATCAAGAGATTTTGGATCATTGCTACAATGGTAAGAAAGTAACAATGAAATGATCTGAATGAGATGCAACTAAGTTGCTGATTACAAATCTCTATTTTTCCTCACACTAGATCCTTCCTAATTGAATATTACTTTGCTACTCCACAAGGATATTTGACCACCCTTTAGTTTTCTCACACACTTTCCTTCTTAATCAATCAATACACTTGTATGCTTTTGAAAATCACAACTTGACTTTATATTTATATCGTTTAGATTGTCAAGTTAGCTCAATACAAATTACAATGACCAATAATTATTACTACAGTCAGTTAGAATCAATACTTGAAATAATTAAACTTTATATCCTAAATCAACAAAATTCTTCGATGGTCAACCCAGCTCGGTAAACATTGGTCCTAAAATGATCTCCTATGTTAACTGACCAAAACTCGGTTAACACCATGAACTTGAAAAAACCTTACACAACCAAGTAAACTTAGTTAAAACTAATTCTAACCAATTTCCTTTGATAACCATGAGAACTTGATTAACACTACTTCCAGCCAAAATTCTTCAATGACCGAGTGAGCTCAGTAGACAATGTCTTCATAGAGTAATCTCTAGAAATGCTTGGTAGAAAAATAAAATTTCCTTGTTGACAAAGTGAGCTTGATAAGCATAGACTGACAACTGATATGACATTTTTGTAACATCAAAGACAACATACAATTAGTCAATTGTATCCAACAATTGCATCTGCTCTCAGTTATGCTAAATTTGATGAAGTAAAAGATTGTAAAAGAACACATGAAATGTGGACCAAACTAAAAGACATTTATGGAGGAGATAACAATATAAGAATAGACATAGAAGAAAGTCTTAGAGGTCATTTTGATTAGATAAAAATGAGATAAGATGAAAACATTGCAAAATATGTGGAAAGAATCAAAGTAAGTGTGAGCGCAATCAAAGCATCTAGAGGAGACATTGATGAAAAAATTATTGTAAGCAAGGTACTTAGAACTCTTCTTCTTATTTATGAAATTAGAGTGTCTTCTATTCAAGAAATGAGATGTGATTCAAATAATAAAATATCTCTAGATGGTCTAGTTGGAGAATTCACAGCTTCTGAGTTGGATAACTATGATAACTATGTTCCTAGTTCCAAAAATATTGAGTTTGCATTTGAAGCCAAACTCTCACTTAAGGAAAAGAGCAAGAAATCAAAAGCCCATCATTCATGATGTGAAGAATAAATAGAAGAAACTTCTGAGAGTGATCTTGAAATTGTTGAAGCTCCACTTGTAAAGAAATACTCCAAAGGAAGAGGAAAGTACAAAGGCAAGATTACTCTAATCTACTTTTCTTGTGAAGAAGTTGATAATATTTCTACTAGGTGTCCAAATAAAGAAAAAAAAGATGAGAAGAAATGTAATAAGTGCAAAGGAAAGAATGAATTCAAAAATTACAAAAAATACAAGGACAAAGGTAAGAAATGTTGTTTTATGGCTAAAGATTATGATAATAGTAAAGATGAAATGGAATATGTTATTGTAAAAGATGAATCTGATGATGAAGGAGATAAGATGACACTTATCTCTTATGTTAGTAAAAATGATACATTGATTATTGATAATGGTTATTCACATCATATCACTAGAGCTAAAACAAAATTTGAACACATGGAGCATTATGATGGAGGTAGTGTAAGATTTGAACACATGGAGCTAAAAGAAGAAACAAATCCATCATGAATTGTATAAGAACATTAGTGATAGGAAAGAATGTTGCAATCAAATACTAGAAGGATGCTATTAGCATTGTAGTTCATACCTTGAATAGAGTACAAGTGAAGAAAGATTCAAATCAAACTCCTTATGAACTATGGTATGGCTACAAAACTAATCTAAGTTACTTGAAAGTATTTGGTAGAAAATGTTATATCTTGAAAGAGTATAGAAAAGGAAAATTTGATTTCAAAGGTGATGAAGGCATATTTCTAGGATACTCTTGCAAACAAATATTTGAATTTGTCTACTTATAAAATCATAAAAAGTGCACATGTGAGAATTGATGGGTTTGCAGAAAAGAGTGAAAAAGAAAATAGAACAGAGCCAAAGGATTATAGAAGATTTATTTACTATGAACCTGATACCCTGCAAAATCTATCTAAAAGAAAGGAGGATTCACCTCCTGAGTCCCCAAAATATCCAATAGTCACTGAGTTGTAGAAAAATGTAACCTGAGTCATAGTCTAAAGGACCCAAGTCATAGTCAGAGGCTACCAAGCTACTTCAAGAGAAAACTAAGTCTGATGGACCTGAGTCACAGACAATGGAACCACAATTGACACTAAAGCTCATAAAGAAATTAGTAAATCCAAAGAACCTATGTTGGTAAGATATGCCAAAAGGCATCATGCACCTAATTAGATCATTAGAGACAAATCTGATGGAACAATGATAGGAAGAAAATTAAAAGGTACATGTTTACTTGTTGAATTTGAACCCAACAATATTAAAGATGCATTAGATAATGAAAGTTGGTTTGAAGAAATGAATGAAGAAATAGAACAAATATAGAAGAAAAAAACCTTTACTCTTGCTCCTAGACCCAAGGATAAAAATGTAATTGGCACAACATGGGTTCTTAGAAATAAGCTAAATGAAGATAGAAAAGTTTTGCGAGATTAGAAGGTGTTAGAACTCTACTTGCATATGTAGCACATAGAGGATTTAAATTTTATCAAATAGATGTTAAATCTACATTCTTGAATGGAATTCTCGATGGGAAAGTCTACATTGAACAACTAGAAGATTTTTTATATCCTACCAAAAGAGACATGGTCTGCAAATTGCACATAGCATTATGTGGTTGCAAGAAAGCTCCTAGAGCTTGGTATAAAATACTTCATAATTACTTGATACAATTTGGTTTGTAAAGAACAAATGATAACAATAGTCTATATATAAAAGAAGGACCAGACAAGAAGATTGTGTTGGCAAAAATATTTGTTGACGACAAATTATTCATAGGAAATGATGACTTGTGCAAAGCATTTTCAGAAGAAATGAGTAAGGAATTTGAGATGTCTATGCTTAGAGAGATAAAATTATTTATTGGATTATAGATTTAGCAGAAGAAAAATGGTATCTACATTACTCAATCTAAATATATCAAAGATATACTAAAGAAATTTGGAATGGAAGACTCAAGACCTCTTGGAACCCCTATGTCTATTCGACATAAGCTTTCCAAAAATGATGATTCCAAAGAGGTAGATTAAACCACATATAGATCAATGATTGGAAAATTGAAGTATGTAGTGCATACAAGGCCTCATATTGCATTAATAGTTGGTATGGTGGCAATACTTTTAGCAAACCAGTGAAATATGATGGTAGTCAAAAAAATCATGAGATATCTGAAAGGTGCTAAATACTATGGCTTATGGTACAAAATAGGAGGCAATTTTGACTTAAAGGAATTTACTGATGTTGATTGGACAAGAAGTATTGATGATAGAAAGAGCACTAGTGGTGGAGCATTCTTTCTTGGTAAAACACTAGTGTCTTGGACAAGTAAGAAATAAAATTGCATCTCTCAATCCATTGTAGAGGCAAAATATGTGGCAGTAGTAGTTAATTGTTTGATGTTCATTGTTTGGTTAAAACAGTTGATGTCAAGAATGAAGATAGAGATACACGATCCAATAGCCATATACTATGATAACACCAATGCAATCAATGTATCAAAGAACCCAGTGATGCACACCAAAAAAAAGAACATAGCTATAAAATATCACTTCTTAAGAGAATTGGTGTAAGATAAAGAAGTCAGATTGAAATATGTAAATGTAAAAGAAAAAATTATACACATATTCACCAAGCCATTACCTAGGGATGCATTTCTATATATAAGAGGTAAGCTAGGGGTCATTCCTTTATCTGAAGCTCACTAAATGAAGTTTAGTGATGCATCAACTAGAGCATGTTGAAGATCAATCAGTTGATGTAGTATTGACAAGGGCATATTGTAAATGAATTAGTAATTAAGGTACACTAATTTTCACCAAGTATTGTATTTGGCATGTGTTGTTAAAGAGGGAGAAGTATATTATCATATCTCATAGAATTTTTTTTGAAAAGAATGAAAAGTGTTCTATAAAGGGAGAATAAATTTAATAGATGTTATAAGCAGGCAAAAGTCTTCTAAAAGAGGGAGAAACTGAAGGCAGAAATAGTTCATATTGATAGAACGAATTCACATAGATAAGACTCAGAATGAAACTAAGAATATGTTCCTTATTTTATTCTTGCTCCAAAAATTTAATTGTAATATGACATGTTGTGTTGCCATCAATGTCAAAGAGGGAGATTGTTGAAATAATTGATTAATTAAGTATTGTTTTTAAAGTTATGCAAAATATCATATCAATATTAATCAATATATGCCAAGCTCACTCAGGCATTGAAGACAATTTTTTGAAGCCACTGAGCAATCCAAAGTTCTCCTAGTTTCGAAGGCAGTGTCTACTGAGTTCACTCAGGCATCAAAGGAAATTCTATAGAAGATGAGTGTTAATTGAGATTGAACTTGGTTAATAAAGAAAATGTTGGATGGAACCAGTTTTAACCATGCTCACTTGATTACCAAAGAAATTTTGCAAGTATGTAGTGTAGACCGAGCTTCACTTGGTTAACACAGAAAAATCATTTTCTGAGTTAGTGTCTACTAAGCAGGGTCAACTAACAAAGGATTTTCTTATTTTGGCATATTGGGTTCAATTTCTTTATCTATTGGTTGTAGCTGATACAAAAGATGAACATTAATTATTCTAAGATGTATTTGAGCCGACTTGACAATATGAAAGATATCAATAAAAGGACAAGTTTAGAATTTGAAGAGAAAGAAGTCTCAGAAGTATATGTGTGATTTGATTATACTAAGATGAAGCGAATTAGAAGGATAAGCAGAATATCCTTGTAGAGCTAAAAAGTTATATTTGATCAGGAAGGATCAAGTATAAAAGCCAGAACTAAGATCTGTAATCAATAATTTAGTTGCATCTAAATCAAGTCATCTCGTTATTATTCTCTAACCATTATAGGAGTGATCTAAATCCCTTAACAGAGTTGGCTTAATAGCCATTTGTAAATCCTCTAACAAGGTGATAGTTCTATTGAATTGTTTAAAGACCTCTTACAAGGCCACTCCTGACAGGGTGATTAAATCCTCTAACAAGGTCACACATAACAGTGTGTTTTGTAACCTCTAATAGGGTTGGCTCCAAACAGGGTTCACTTGTAAAGAGTGAAAATAGTAACTAGATGCAATTGGTGATTTTCCCAAATTGGGTTTCTACATTAAATCTTGGTGCCAAATGTGTTCATGTTATTTATTTTATGTGCTTGCAACTAAGTTAGAGTAATGATAATCATAGATAACATCTGAAGAATTGCATGTTAAGTAGCTACTGAGTATTCTCACTATTTACTGAGTTATAGTATTTTTTTGTTTACCAAGCATCAACAAAATTAAGATTAGATAGAATTATTTTGTACTAACATCTAAGGGATCTGGGATTTATTTTTGTAGTAACGAATTCACCCCTCCCCTCGTAGTTACTTCTCTTATATTTTGCAATAGTAAAACACTCAAGCCAAACAGATGAGATGTTCAATTCTAATTCTAGAGTCCAAATATTATAAAGATGTATAAGAATACCTTAGATCTAAAGAAATGTGCATGTATCACGCCACCGATCTAAAGAACCAATCAAGTGCTCCAAGCAAACAACAAGCAAACCAATACAAGATAGATATGTGTTATGCAAAATCTAGGGTTAGATCTCAAAATTAGATTGTTAGGAGTAATAATAACCAGAAAAATAACCCAAATTAAAACTCACATCATGCATTGAACCATATGAAAATTAAATGCAAGTTAATCATTAAATGCCCTTTTTTTTCCTTTTTTTTTAACCTAATAAAAAAGATTAGACCTATATGCCATGAATTCAGACCCAAAACCCTAAATACAAAAAAGAGATCCATATTAAAAACTAGAAACCTTTCCAAAAATGTGACAATTTTAGAAAAAAAATAAAATCATTTGTGCCCTAGGGATTCATTTCACCAAAATAGACTAGTTTTTTTTTTTAAATCGAGTGTTTGATCCCTCATATAATCTCTAAACTCAAAGCACAAAGAAACAACCCTATTTAAAATTTAGAGACCTTTCTAATTTAGATATTTCTGAAAAAATTTCTAATTTGCACCCAAAAATGTTTTTTCATGAAAAATAAATTATAAATTATAAAAAATATGAATTGTCGTACAAAACTTTGATTTTTTAACTGAAGCTTCTCTGATATGTCTCCAAAAATTTAGATATTTCTAAAAAAAATTCTAATTTGCACCCAAAAATGTTTTTTCATGAAAAATAAATAAAAAATTATAAAAAATATGAATTGCCCTACAAAACTTTGATTTTTTAACTGAAGCTTCTCTGATATGTCACCAATTTGCAAATTAAATTTTAGACCAAAACATCAAGCAATTTGAGAGATATCATCAAATCTTTTAGATATATGATTTTTCATCTCCAAACAAATCCGCACAAGGGGTTAGCTGCAAAAATAACCAAAATCAGCATGTAAAGTTGGGTTGCCCCACAATGGGCACCAAAAAACATGTGCTAGAATGTTGACACACCTATATGAATCACTATATCTAAGATTACTCAAGAATGAGAACTTAAATGGCTATCCATAACACTCTATTCATGGATTGCAAGGGTTTGTAATGGAGGCCCTCAATTTGACCTAGTTTGTGCCCATGTAAGTACACCATAAAATGAGATATTCAAAGAGGAAAAGAAAGAGTGCTAGTCTCCATGATCATCAAATAAGCATGCAAATGAAGATGCAAGATAATCTAAATGATAAAAATGAAAAGAAATGCAAGAAAGGAAATCTAATATATGAAAAGAAACAATAATACAATATTAATCTATGAAGCAAATATGATTCTAGGGTATGTGCAGGATCATGGTGTGCCAAAAAGTGCTCATGTGAAAAATGTGTAGTTTTGAAATGTTTGAAAGTGTTTCAAAATGCTCTTTGACTTTTTTACCACCCATCTTGATAACAAATCAAAAATGTAATACCTTTCTTGATCAATTATTTGATTTGAGAATGGATATCTGATTTGAAAATAGATACCCGATTTCATAACAAGCACCCAATCTATGTTCCCAAATCATTGAGCCAAATTCAAATGTAAAGGGAGCGGGGACTAATTTTTAAGTCATATCAATTCCTAGTATAGTATAGTTATAACATAATTGGTGGGGGGGGACCAATTATTATATATAATTACTACAGTTTATTATATAGTATTAAATAATTATAATAATTTACTATATAATTATTTTATATATAGTTATTACTTATTATATATTAAATTATATAATTATATATCATATATATATTATTATTCTATATTGTATATATTAGTAACCTAATTTCATAAACTATATGAAAATGTATGTTCCTAGGGGTCTCTCGAGGGACATACATGTATTCCAATGAGTCCAATGGGTCATGGGATACCCTATAATTAATAAATTGTATGTCCCTAGGGGTACTTCTAGGGACATACATGTGTTACAATGAGTCCAAATGGGTCATGCAACCCCTTATGACCCTTTTTGACCCATTATAAGACAACATATCTTCGTAAGGGTAAAAGGATGTCTAGGGACATACATCTTGTATTTCAAAGGGTAGAAAGGGTTATAGAGTATCATATGACCCCTTTTGACCTATTAAATGATAACATATGTTCCTAGGGGTCCTAGGACCCTTATAGACATATATATTGTGTTCTAATGGGTCAAAAGAGATCATATAGTATCTTATAATCCTTTTGACCCATTACATGATAACAAGCGTATGGTGTCATATAATGGGCTAAAATGAGTTATAGGTTATCTAATGACCCCTTTTGACCCATTAGAACACAAAATGTATAGCCTTAGGGTCTTAGGACTCCTACGAACATATGTTATCATGTAATGGGTCAATATTCTTCCTATTGGAGCACAACACACATGAGGATAAGGTTGCTAGGACAACTAGGAACATATGTTCTTGTGTAATGTGTCAGAAGGGGTCATAGAATACCCTATGACCTCTTTCTAGCCATTGGAATATAAGAAGTATGTCCCTAGGTGTCATAGGATACCTTATGACCCCTTTCTACCCATTAGAACACAACATGTATGGCCCTAGGGGCCCTAGGATCCCTAATAATATAAGTTGTCATGTATTTAATTAAAATGAGTCATAGGTTATCCTATGACCCTTTTCAACCCATTTCAACACAACATGTTTTTCCCTAGGGGTCTTAGGACCCACAAGAACATATTTTGTCATGTAATGGGTTGAAATGGAACATATGATATCATTTAACCCCATTTGACCCATTGGAACACATGTATGTCCTTAGGTGTCCCAGAAACCCTATAAACATATTTTTTTAATGTAATAGTTAGAAATATGTCATGGCATGCCATATGATCCCTTCTTACCTATTATAACACATTGTGTATGTCCCTAGGGGTCCTAGGTCCCCTAGGGGCATACATCATGTCTTTGAATGGGCTAAAAGGGGTCATAGGGTTCCCTATGACAACTTTTGACCCATTAAATGATAACATATGTTCATAGGGGTCCTAGAACCCTTAGGAAAATATGTCATGTGTTGAAATGAATCAAAAGTGGTCATAGAGTACCCCATGACCCCTTTCAATACATTATATGACAATAATTGTTCTTACAGTTCCTAGGACCCCTAGGGACATAAATCATGTATTTAAATGGGTTGAAAGGGGTCATGGGGTAACCTATG
This sequence comes from Cupressus sempervirens, assembly GCA_028749045.1. NCBI lineage: Eukaryota > Viridiplantae > Streptophyta > Pinopsida > Cupressales > Cupressaceae > Cupressus > Cupressus sempervirens. The sequence goes on along the minus strand of CM053786.1, from coordinate 367,192,060 downwards.
ACCTCTTTTGATCTATTAAATGATAACATATGTTCTTAAGGGTCCTGGGACCACCAAGAACATATATCATGTATTTGAATGAGTCGAAAGGGGTCATAGAGTACCTTATAACCCCTTTCAACATATTTCATTACAACATATGTCTTTTGGGATCCTAGGACCCCTAGGGACTTATTTTATTTATTTGAATGGGTTGAAGGGGGTCATAGGATAATCTATGATCCCTTTCAATGTATTCCATGAGAACATATGTCCTTAGGGGTCTTAAGACCCCTAGGGACCTATTCCATTTGTTCGAATTAGAATGGGTTGAAAGGGATCATAGGATAACCTATGACCCCTTCTAATGCATTTAATTCTAATATATGTCCTTAGAAGTCATAGGTCCCCTATGGACCTATTAAATTTGTTCAAATGGATTGAAAGGGGTCATAGGATAACCTATGGTTACTTTCAACATGTTTCATGATAACATATATCGCTAGGGGTCTTAGGACCTCTAGGGACATAACTCATTTGTTTGAATGGGTTGAAAGGGATTATAGGATAATTTATAACCCCTTTCAACATGTTTCATGGCAACATATGTTCATAGAGGTTCTAGGACCTCTATGAACATATTATAATCATTTATATGGGTTGAAAGGGGTGATAGGATAAACCATAATCCCTTTTGACCCATTTCATGACAACATATGTCCCCATGGCTCCTTAGACTACTAGGAACCTATTTCATTTGTTCAAATGGATCAAAAAGGGTGATAGAATAACCTGTGACCCTTTTCCACACATTTCATTATAACAAATGCCCTCAAGGGTCCTAGGACTGTTAGGGATACATTGTAATTGTTCATATGGGTTAAAATGGGTCATATGATAACCTATGATCATTTTCAATAGATTTCATGATAACATATGTACCCCTAGGAACTAATTTTATTCATTTGAATGGGTCAAAAGGGGGTCATAGGATAACCTATGACCTTGTTCGACACATTTCATGATAACCTATAACCTCAAGACCCCCAGGGACATATTATAACTGTTCATTGGGTCAAAAGGGGTGATAAGATAACCTATGTCACCTTTCAACACATTTCATGACAACATATGTCCCTAGGACACCTAAGGACCTATTTTAATTATTTCAATGTGTCAAAAGTTTTCAACATATTTCATGATAACATAGGACATATTATAAAGTTTCATATGAGTCAAAAAGGGTCATAGAGTACTCTAGGACCTCTTTTGAACCATTAAATGAGAATATATGTTCTTAGGGCTCCTAGGAACATATATCATGTGTTCAAATGAGTCAAAAGGGGTCATAGAGTACTCTAGTACCCCTTTTGACCTATTATATGACAACATATGTGTTGAATACAATTGATTAATTATGTATTGTCTTTGATATTACACAAAATGTCATATCATCATTGGATAGTGTGTGTTGGGCTCACTCAGGAATTGAAGATAGTTTTCTATGTCTGACGAGCATTCTAGAGTTTGCCTAGCTTAGAAGATAGTATCTACTGAGTTCGCTCGAGTGTCAAAGGAAATTTTGTGAAAGTTGAGTGTTAACTGAGCTCACTTTATTAATGAAGGAAATGTTGGACAAAATCAGTGTTAACCAAGCTCACTCAGTTACCAAAGGAACTTTGTGATTATGTAGTATTCATAGAGTTCACTTAGTTAACACAGAAAATCATTTAAGAGTTAGTTTCTACTGAGTAAGGTTTGCTAACAAAGGATTTTCTTGTTTTGGCATATTTAGTCTAATTGTTTTATTTGTTGGTTCTAACCAACTAAGAAGATAAATATTAATTATTCTAAGTTATATTCAAGCAAAATTAACAATATGAAAGATATAAATATAAGGTCAAGTTGAGGATTAGAAAATGTATGATAGTGGAACATAATTGAAGATTTGATAATGTCACTTGAGGAAGTGAATTGGAAGAATAAGTAGAATTTCCTTGTTGAGGTGCAAAGATGCATTTGAACAAGAAGGATCAAGTATACAAGCCAGAATTAAGATCTGTAATCAGCAATTCAATTGCACTAGGAATAAGGTCATCTCATTGTTACTCTCTAACCATTGTAGCAATGATCTAAATCTCTTAACAAAGTTGGTTTAACAGTTATTTGTAAATCCTCTAACAAGGTGGCATTTCTATTGAAGTGTATAAAGACCTCTAACAAGGTGACTCCTAACAGTGTGATCAAATCCTCTAACAAGGTCACACCTAAAATTTTGTTTTGTAACCTTTAATAGGGTTGGCTCCTACTAGGGCTTATTTCAGAAGAGTGAAAATAAGTAACTAGTTGCAATTGGTGGTTTTTCCCAAATTGGATTTCTACGTTAAATCTTGGTGTCAAGTGTGTTCGTACTATTTCTTTTATGTGTTTACAACTAGGTTAAAGTAATATTAATCATAGATAATATCTTAAATATATTCATGTTATGCATTTACTAAGTTATTTTAGTATTTACTAAGTTCCAACATTTTTCTATGTGCTTGCCTAAAATCAACAGAGTTAAGTTTTCATAGAGTTGTTTTGTACTGACATCAAAGGGATTTGGAATTTATTTTAGTGGTAACTAATTCACCCCTCCCCTCTCTATTACTCTTGATATATTTCCAACAATTTGTATTAGAGCATTTGGTGCTTGTAGAGAAGGTTTTTTAAGGACCAAAGCTAAAGATCAGGATGTCTAATAGAAAAGAGATTCCCAAGTTGAACTGAGATAACTTTGCAACATGAAAAGGACTTATGAGGTTACATTTGGCAACTATCAATGATTTAGGTTGTAAGTATCTTAATTATGTCAAATTTGATGAAGTCAAAAGTTGTACTATAGCTTATGATATGTGGATTAAACTAAAAGACATCTGTAGAGGAGATGATAACGTATGAAGAGATAGAGTTAAAAGTCTTAGAGCACAATTTGATCAACTAAGGATGAGAGAAGATGAAAACATTGCAAAATATGTTGAGAGAATCAAAGCAAGTGTGAGCACAATCAAAGCATCTAAAGGAGACATTGAGGATAAAGTAGTTGTGAGCAAGGTATTCTGAACCCTTCTTCCTATATATGTAATTAGAGTGTCTACTATTCAAGAAATGAGATGTGATCCAAATAGTAAAAAAAATTTGGATGCTCTAGTTGGAAGATTGATAGCTTTTGAGTTGGATAACTATGATAACTATGTTCCTAGTTCCAAAAGTATTGAGTCTACATTTTAAGCCAAACTCTCAATCAAGAAAAGGAGAAATAAATTAAAGACCAATCAATCAAAAAGTGAGGAAGAAGAAGAAATTTTTGGGCTAGTGATCTTGAAGTTGTTGAAGCCCCACTTGCAAGGAAATATTATAAAGGAAGACGAAAGTATAAAGGGAAGATACCATTAATCTATTTCTCTTGTGAAGTAGTTGAGCACATTTCTACAAGCTGCCCAAATAGAGAAGGCAAGGATGAAAAGAAAAGAAATAAGTATAAAAGAAAGAAGGAATTCAAAAACTATAAGGACTACAAGGAAAAAGGTAAAAAATCTTTTTCTATAGCTAAAGATTCTGATAACTGTGAAGATGAAATGCTATATACTACTATAAAAGATGAATCTAATGATGAAAGGGATAAAATGACACTTATCTCTCATATTAGAAAAAATGATACATGGATCATTGATAGTGGTTGCTCACATCATATGAGTGGAGACAAAATAATGTTTGAGCACATGGAATATTATGATGGTGGTAGTGTGAGATTTGAAACAATGAACCTTGTTGCATAAAAGGAAAAGAATGTATCTCATTAACCAATGAACTTATACGTGGAAATGCTTATTGGGTTGAAGGAATAAAGCATAATCTACTTAGTGTGGCACAATTAAATAACATTGGATTCAAGGTAGAATTTACGAATGAGAAGGCCAAACTACTAGATGGAAAAGAAATCTAGTTGGATCTAACAAATAAACAAAAGGTAATTTGTTCTATCTAGATCTTAGTGAAAGTTCATGTTTTATAGCTCAAGTAGAAGAAAGATGGTTATGGCATAAAATATTATATCATGTAAAGTTTGATAACATGGTTAAAATAAGCAAAAATAGAAGAGTAAGAGGTATTCCTAGCTTGAGGAAACCTGATATGGGACTATACAAACATTTTCAAATTGGTAAGATGGGAAATACTAGTTTTAAAAGCAAGAACTATCATTCTGAAGAAGTCTTAGAGCTTGTGCACACAGACTTATGTGGACCTATTGGAATAGAGAGTTATAGTGGAGATAACTTTTTCATTCTTTTTGATGATGACTCTTCTCAAATGATGATTGTAATTTATCTAAAAGAAAAATCTAAAGCTTTTCAAAAATTCAAGTGATATCTGGCAGGAGTAGAAAAGAAAACTGGAAATAAACTAAAATGTTTAAGATCAGACAGAGGTGGTGAATTCATTTCCAATGAATTCAATGAACCATTCATTGAAAAAGGAATTAAGAGACAAGTATCAGGCCCTAGTACTCCTCAAAAGAATGGTAAAGTTGAGAGAAGGAATAGATCCATCATGGATTGTGCAAGAACATTGATGATAGAAAAGAATGTTGTAATCAAATACTGGAAGGAAGCAATTAGTACTATAGTGCATACCTCGAATAGAGTATAGTTGAAAAAAGACTCAAATTAAATTCCTTATAAGCTATGGTATGGCTACAAACCTAATGTAAGTTACTAGAAATTATTTGACAAAAAATGTTATATCTTGAAAGAATCTAGGAAAGGTAAATTTGATATCAAAAGTGATGAAGGCATATTCCTAGGATACTCCGGTAGAAGTAAGGCATACAAATGTTTAAATTTATCTACTCATAAAATCATAGAAAGTGCACATGTAAGAATTCATGAGTTTGGAGAAAAGAATAAAGCAGAAAGTGAAAAAGAGCCTAAGAACTATAGAAGATTTGTTTACTACAAACCTAATACTTTGCCAAATCTATTTTGAAGAAAGGATACCTCACCTCTCGAGTCCCCAAAATATCAAATAGTTACCAAGTTGTAGAAGCTACCAAGAAACTACAAGAGCAAATTGATTCTGATGGGCCCGAGTCACAAACAATGGGACCCAAACTTAATATTAAAGATCATGATGAAATCAGTGAAACTAACTCCAAATCCAAAGTACTTATGCTAGCAAGCTATGTCAAAAGGCATCATGCACCTAACTAGATCATTGGTGACAAATCAAATGGAACAATAACAAGAAACAAATTGAAAGTTACATATTTACTTGCTAAATTTGAACCTAGAAATGTTAAAGATGCTTTGGATAATGAAATTTGGATTGAAGCAATGAATGAAGAAATAGAACAGACAGAGACCAAAAGTTAGACTCTCATTCCTAGACTAAAGGATAAAAATGTAATTGGCACAAAATGGGTATTTAGAAATAAGCTAAATGAAGATAGAGAAGTTTCTAGAAACAAAGAAAGGTTAGCATATAATAGTTATTGATTATGTTGAAACTTTTGCTCCTTCTATAAGATTAGAAGGTGTTAGAAATTTACTAGCATATGTAAGCACACATAGGATTCAGAGTTTATCAAATGGATCTAAAATTTACATTCTTGAATGGAATTCTTCATGAGGAAGTCTACATAGAATAACCTAAAGGTTTTGTAGATCCTAGCAAAAGAGATATGGTCTACAAATTGCACAAAGCATTATATGGTCTCAAGCAAGCTCCTAGAGCTTGCTATGAAAGAATTCATAACTACTTGGTACAAATTAGTTTTCAAAGAACAAATGATAATAGTAGTATGTATATCAAAGAAGGACTAGACAAGAAGATTGTATTGGCAAAAATATTTGTTGATGATACTTTATTCATAGGAAATGATGACTTATGCAAAGCATTTTTAGAAGAAATGAGTAAAGAATTTGAGATGTCTATGTTTGAAGAGATAAAATTCTTTTTTAGATTATAGATCCAACAGAAGAAAGATGGTATCTACATTACTCAATCTAAATATATCAAGGAGATACTAAAGAAATTTGGAAAGGAAGAATCAAGACTAGTTGGAACCCTTATGTCTATTGAACATAAGATTTCCAAAAATGATGATTCTAGAGAGGTAGATTAGACCATATACAGATCAATGATTGAAAATTTTAGTATGTAGTGCATACAAGACGTGATATTGCATTAGCAGTTAGTATCATGGCAAGATTCTTAGAAAATCTTAAAGAAAATCACATGACGCCAATCAAAATAATCATGAGATATTTAAAAGGTACTAAAGAATATGGTTTATGGTACAAAATAGGAAGCAATTTAGATTTAAAAGTATTCAAAGATGTTGATTGGGCAGGAAGCATTAATGATAGAAAGAGCACCAGTGGTAGAGCATTATTTCTAGATTAAAGACTATTGTCTTGGACAAGAAAGAAACAAAATTGTATTTTTGAGTCGACAACAAAGGTAGAATATGTGGCAGTAGGAGTTAATTGTTCTAATATTGTTTGGTTCAAAAAACTATTGGAAGGTTTGAAGATAGAGATAAAAAATCTAGTGGTTGTATACTGTGATAACACTAGTGCAATTAATATATCATAGAATCCAGTGATACATACCAAAACAAAATACATTTCTATAAAATATCATTTTTTGAGAGAGTTAGTACAAGATAAAGAAGTCAAATTGGAATATGTAAATACTAAAAAAACAAATTGTAGACATATTCACCAATCCATTACCTAAGGATGCATTGTTGTATCTAAGAGGTAAGCTAGGGGTCATTCCCATATATCAATCTCAATAAATGAAGCTTAATGATGCATCAACTACAACATGTTGATGATCAATTAGTTGGTGCAATATTGACAAAGGGCATATTAAAAATGAATTAGTATGTAATGCCCCACCGAGGGATCCAAAGAATTAACCTAAAGTTTCACTATGTTTGGTAGCATTTTTCATTTTTTTCCAACATGAAAGTAAATCCATCTACATCATACACATGATAATGAAAGAAATAGCAACAATTCAAGTGAAAGTAAACATGACATACATAATAGGTTACATTCTTTAAGGATCCCTTAACATTGAATCACATCTAAATTAAATTTTAATGATTCCATCTAATACCACATCCATATGAAATAATAATGAAAAGTCCAATGTTCATACATTACATTTTTGAATGCTCAATCATCCACTATACACACCACAACGTATGAAAGGCTTAAAAGAAAATACATATGTGAATAATGTTGGATAATGTTGTCCTTAATGTCACACAAATGTCATATCAGTTATTAGTCTCAGCTAATTGAGCCCAGCTACAGTATCAACCAAGCTCACTCGATCATCGAAGAAAATGAAGCAGTCAGTATTAACCGAGCTTACTCAGGCATCAAAGAAAATAAGGCAGACAAGTATTAACCGAGCTTACTCAGTCATTAAAGAAAATAAGGTAGACAAGTGTTCACCGAGCTCACTCTGTTATCGAAGAAAATGAGGCAAACAGTGTTAACTGAGATCACTCAGTCAACAAAAGGAATTTGGTAAAGACAGTTTCCACCAAGCTCACTCAATCATCTATGGAAACTCAGTACTTACCGAGTTCTCCCGACGATTGAAGGGTTGTCACGAAGTTTGTTGTATTAATCGAGCTTAGTCGGTTAACACAGGAATTATTTTCTGAATAGTATTAACCGAGTAGGGTTAGCTAGTAAAGGGATTTTTTAGTTTGTAATTTTAATTATTTCTAGCTGACTATTGTATTTGTTTGATTATTGGTCAGTGATTTGAACCGACTAAGATAATCTGAAAGGTATATATGGTCACTCAAGTTGTAAATCAAAAAAGAAGTGTGGAAAAGTTATGAAGGTGCATTATAGTGTGAAATGAAAAGGTGAATGCTGAGAAAAGTTTGATGAAGGATCAGATGCATTGAAGGAGCTAAAAAGTTGTATTTGATCAGTAAGGATTCGGTCAAGAATAACATAGATCTATAATCAGCAAAGATAAGTTGCATATTGTATCAGATCACTTCATTGTTGCTTTCTAACCATTGTAACAGTGAACTCAAAATCTCTTAATAGAGTTGGTTTAACAGCCATTCTATAAATCCTCTAACAAGGTGATAGTTCAGTTGAATTGTTCTAAAGACCTCTAGCAAGGCCACTCCTAATAGGGTGATTAAATCCTCTAACAGGGTCACACCTAACAGTGTGTTTTGTAACCTTTAACAGGGTTGGCTCCTAATAGGGCTCACTTCATAAGAGTGAAAAATAGTAACTAGTTACATTGGTGGTTTTTTCCATATTGGGTTTCCATGTTAAATCTAGTGTCTCTAGTGTTCATGATTGCTGAATTGGTTTTGGTTATTAGTTCTTAATAATTATTATTATTTGCTGCATTATCAAGTTTTAGTTATTTGTAACTAAGATCAAGCTTTTAGACATCTAAGGGACTGTGAAATGTTTTTGTGGTAACTGATTCACCCCCTCCCCCTCTCAGTTACTCCATTCTCATTTCCAACAATTGGTGTCAAAGCTTTTGGTGCTTGCAGGAAAGGATTTCAAGGTTCTAAGCCTAAGATCATGATGTCTTACAAAAGAGAAATTCCAAAACTTAACAGAGATAACTTCTCAGCATGGCAAGGATTGATGAAACTTCATCTGGCTATTGTTGGTGATACTGGACTGAAATACCTTGAAGAAGAATATGAAGAACCTTTTAGCACATTGTCAGTTAATGATATTGCTGAAAAGAAGACTCACAACAATATGATGATAGACATAGCATTTGCTCTCAACTATGAAGAATTTGATGACATTAAGGACTGCAAAACTGCCTTTGACATGTGGAACAAGCTAAAAGAGATCTATGGAGGAGATGATAATGTGAGAAGAGCAAAAGCAAAAAGTCTAAGAGGACAATTTGATCAAATGAGGATGAGAGAGGATGAAAACATTGCAAAATATGTTGAAAGAGTTAAAGCATGTGTAAGTGCAATCAGGGCAGCTGGAGGTGACATCAAAGGAGAAATAGTTGTAAGAAAAGTTCTCAGAACCTTGCTTCCCGTTTATGCAATCAGAGTCTCTGCAATTCAAGAAAGAAGGTGTGAAAAAAATCATAAGATAAATCTTGAGGCCATAGTCGGAAGACTAACTGCATTTGAACTAGATAACTTTGACAACTATGTTCCAGCCTCCAAAAAAAATGAATCAGCATTTCAAGCCAAGCTCTCACTCAAAGAGAAAAACAAAAAGAAGATAGAATCACAGTCAGAAAGTGAAAATGAATCAAGCCAAAGTTCAGACAGTGATCTCGAAGTGATTGAAGCTCTACTAGCAAGGGAATATTCTAGAGGCAGAGGAAAATACAAAGGTAAAGTTCCTCTAATCTATTTTTCTTGTGATGAAATTGGTCATATTGCAGCAAGGTGCCCAAACAAGCAAAACAATGATGAAAAGAAAGATCACAAATGGAATGGCAAGAAAGACTTTAAATCATCCAAGGAAAAAGGTAAGAAATCATGTTTCATGGCTGAAAATTCTAAGGATTCTAATAATAGTGAGGATGAAATTGTTTATATTGCTATTAAAGATGACTCTGATAGTGATGAAAAAGATAAAATGGCTCTTATCTCTCATGTAAGTAAGAATGATACATATATTATAGACAGCGGTTGCTCACATCATATGACTTGTGATAAAACTATGTTTGATCAGTTTGAAGACTATGATGGTGGCAGTGTAAGCTTTGGTAATAATGAACCTCATTTCATAAAAGGAAGAGGAATAATCTGTCTATCCAAAGAACTTATATGTAATAATGCCTATTGGGTTGAAGGTCTCAAACATAATTTGCTAAGTGTTGCACAGTTACTAAATACTAGATTAAAGGTGGAATTCATGCATGGAAAGGCAAGACTATTGAATGAGCAAGAAAAATTGATAGGATCTGGTACCCAAACTAAAGGTAACTTGTTCTATCTAGAACTTGGTAAATGTTCATGTTTTGTTGCTCAAATTGAAGAGAGTTGGTTATGGCATAAAAGGTCGTGTCGTGTCAATTTTGATAATTTGGTAAAAATAAGCAAATTCATGAAAGTAAGAGGCATTCCTAACATTAAGAAACTTGAGGTTGGTCTATGCAAGAATTGTCAGATTGGTAAAATGGGAAAGACTAGTTTTAAAGGTAAAAACTATCAGTTTGAAGATATATTAGAAATTGTGTATACTGATTTATGTGGACCCATTGCAATAGAAAGCTATACTGGAGAAAAAATTTTCATTCTTTTTGTTGATGACTATTCAAGAATGATGATTGTCATGTATCTAAGGAATAAATCAGAAGCATTTGAGAAATTTAAATAGTATTTGGCAAGAGTAGAAAAAGAAACAGGGAAAAGGCTGAAATTTTTAAGGTCAGACAGAGGTGGTGAATTCATTTCACATGAATTCAATAACTTCTACATTGAAAGAGGTATTAAAAGACAGGTTACAACACCAGGAACTCCAGAACAAAATGGAATAGCTGAAAGAAGAAACAGATCCATTATGGATTGTACAAGAACCCCGATGATAGAAAAAAACATTGCTATCAAATACTGGAAGGAAGCCATCAACACTACAGTTCATACCTTAAATCGAGTATAGTTGAAGGAATCATTCAAGACTCCCTATGAATTATGGTATGGCTACAAACCCAATGTAAGTTATCTGAAAGTATTTGGAAGCAAATGTTATATTTTGAAAGAATTTAGAAAAGGAAAATTTGATGTAAAAGGTGTTGAAGGAATATTTTTGGGATATTCTTGCAAAAGCAAAGCATATAGATGTTTAAATCTATCCACTCACAAAGTCATAGAAAGTGCACATGTGAAAGTTGATGAGTTTGTAGAAAAATCAGAAGAAGAAAGCAAAAAGATACCTAAAGACTACAAGAGATTTGTTTACATTGAACCAGATACCATACCAAGTATACCGTTCACTCAAGAATCCTCAACTCCTGAGTCTTCAGTAACCAAGTTGCAAATAGTTCAAACCAAGCCACAACAACATTCAGACACTACTGAGCAAGTATCTATCGAGTCTGAAGCAACCAAGCCAGAATAGCCTGAACATGAAATTGAAGCACAAGCAGATATCAATGAAACTCATTCAAGAGGTAAAGAACCTGTATTAGCTAAATATGTCAGAAGACATCATACACCAAATCAGATCATTGGAGACAAATTTGAAGGAACCCTGACAAGAAGTAAGTTAAAAAATACTTGTTTACTTTCTGATTTTGAACCTAGAAGTATTAAAGATGCATTGGCAAATGATAGTTGGATTGAGGCAATGAATGAGGAAATAGAACAGATAGAGAAGAACAAGACATGGACTCTTGTACCCAGGCTTAAAGATAAGAATATAATTGGAACCAAGTGGGCATTCAAAAACAAGTTGACTGAAGATGGTAAGGTATCCAGAAACAAAGCTAGATTGGTATGCAAAGGATACTCTCAAGAAGAAGGCATAGATTATGGGGAAACTTTTGCTCTTGTTGCAAGATGGAAGGAGTCAGAACCTTACTTGCATATGCTTCTCACAAAGGATTCAAAGTTTATCAGATGGATGTCAAGTCAGCATTCCTCAATGGAATACTAGATGAAGAGGTTTACATTGAACAACCTGAAGGTTTTGTTGATCCAGATAAAAGGAACATGGTCTGCAAATTACACAAGGCACTGTATGGTCTGAAACAAGCCCCTAGAGCATGTTATGAAAGATTGCATAACTATCTTATTCAGATTGATTTTCAAAGAACTAATGATAATAGTAGCTTGTATATAAAGGAAGGACCAGATAATAAGATTTTCTTGGCAGAAATATTTGTAGATGATACTGTTTTCACAGGGAATGATGATATTTGCAAAGAATTTTCAAAACAAATGAACAAGGAATTTGAAATGTCTATGTTTGGTGAAATAAAATTCTTTGTTGGTCTTGAAATTCAAAAAAATAAGAATGGCATCTTCATTACTCAATCAAAATACATCAAGGAGATATTGAAAAAGTTTGGTATGGAGGACTGTAAACCTGTTGGAACTCCTATGTGTACTGGATTGAAACTTACCAAAGATGATGAATCCAAAGAAGTAGATCATACATTGTATAGATCTATGATTGGAAATTTGCAGTATGTAGTTCATACTAGGCCAAATATTGCTCTTGCAATTGGTATTGTTGCAAGATTTTCAGCAAAACCAAGAGAAACTCACCTAATGGAAATCAAGAGAATAATGAGATATTTGAAAGGAACTGAAGATTATGGACTATGGTACAAATTTGGAGGTAATTTGGATTTGAAAGTTTTTACTGATGTTGATTGGGCAGAGAATCTTGATGACAGAAAAAGCACAAGTGGAGGAGCATTCTTTCTTGGAAAGAGATTGGTTTCTTGGACAAGCAAAAAGAAAAACTGTACATCCCAATCTACAGCAGAGGTAGAGTATGTTGTTGCAGAAGTAAACTATTTCAACATTGTTTGGTTTAAGCAGTTATTACAAGGAATGAAGATGGAAATCAAAGAAGCAGTTGTTATGTTCTGTGACAATACTAGTGCAATCAACATATCCAAGAATCTAGTGATGCATTCCAAGACCAAGCATATTGCAATCAAATATCATTTTGTCAAAGAATTAGTGCAAGACAAGGAGATCAGATTGGAATATGTTCACACAAAGGAACAAATTGCTGATATATTCACAAAGCCCTTATCTAAGGATGCATTTTTGTATCTTAGAGGTAAGTTAGGGGTCATTCCCCTATCTGAAGTTCACTAAAATAAGTTTTAGTGATGCATCAATGCATATAAGATTGAAGATCTATCTGTTGATGCAGTTTAATCAGAAATCATTGCATATGAATCAGTATTAAAGGTACATTGCAATTCACTTTACTTCTGTTATCTTTGGCATGTGTTGTCAAAGAGGGAGAGATCTACTATCATATCCTTCTGAAATTTGTGAAATTTGAAAAATCTTCTATGAAGTTCCTTAAAAGAGGGAGACTATTAGAAGAGGGAGCAATCTTTTATCTTGTTGGACTTATTTCAAAATTTCATTCTATTATGACATGTCATGTTGCCATCAATGCCAAAGAGGGAGATTGTTGGATAATGTTGTCCTTAATATCACACAAATGTCATATCAGTTATTAGTCTCAGCTAATCGAGCTCAGCTACAGTGTCAACCGAGCTCACTCGGTCATCGAAGAAAATGAAGCAGTCAGTATTAACCGAGCTTACTTGGGCATCAAAGAAAATAAGGCAGACAAGTGTTAACCGAGCTTACTCGATCATCAAAGAAAATAAGGCAGACAAGTGTTAACCGAGCTCACTCGATTATCAAAGAAAATGAGGCAGACAGTGTTAACCGAGATCACTCGTTCAACAAAAGGAATTTGCCAAAGATAATTTCCACTGAGCTCACTCGGTCGTCTATAGAAACTCAGTACTTACCGAGTTCTCCTGGCAATTGAAGGGTTGTCACAGAGTTCGTTGTATTAACCGAGCTCAGTCGGTTAACACAGGAATTATTTTCTGAATAGTATTAACCAAGCAGGGTTGGCCAGTAAAGGGATTTGTTAGTTTGTAATTTTAATTATTTCTAGCTGACTATTGTATTTGTTTGATTATTGGTCAGTGATTTGAGCCGACTAAGATAATCTGAAAGGTATATATGGTCACTCAAGTTGTAAATAAAAAAAGAAGTGTGGAAAAGTTATGAAGGTGCATTATAGTGTGAAATGAAAAGGCGAATGTTGAGAAAAGTCTGATGAAGGATCAGATGCATTGAAGGAGCTAAAAAGTTTTATTTGATCAGTAAGGATTCGGTCAAGAATAATAGAGATCTGTAATCAGCAAAGATAAGTTGCATATTGTATCAGATCACTTCATTATTTTTTTCTAACCATTGTAACAGTGAACTCAAAATCTCTTAACAGAGTTGGTTTAACAGCCATTCTATAAATCCTCTAACAAGGTGACAGTTGAATTGAATTGTTCTAAAGACCTCTAGCAAGGCCACTCCTAACAGGGTGATTAAATCCTCTAACAGGGTCACACCTAACAGTGTGTTTTGTAACCTTTAATAGGGTTGGCTCCTAACAGGGCTCACTTCAGAAGAGTGAAAAACATTAACTAGTTACATTGGTGGGTTTTTCCATATTGGGTTTCCATGTTAAATCTAGTGTCTCTAGTGTTCATGATTGTTGAATTGGTTTTGGTTATCAGTTCTTAATAATTATTATTGTTTGTTGCATTATCAAGTTTCAGTAATTTGTAACTAAGATCAAGCTTTTAGACATCTAAGGGGCTGTGAAATTTTTTTGTGGTAACTGATTCACCCCCTCCCCCTCTCAGTTACTCCATTCTCATTTCCAACAAATAAAGTACATCATCCTATTCTAGTCCATAATGCAAATGTAGTGAGTAAATGAAACCAAATACCTTAAATGATACATCATCATCATAAATGATATAACATTCATCTTAACAAATAACTATAAATCATAAACATAACTAACTAAGTGCATGGTTACTCCCAACCATAAATAGCATCATTAGACCATCGTGGGCCTTAGCCATCCCTCTGTGTGTAACATTCCAAATCACCAAAGAGATCATCGGTATTATCATAGTAGGAATGTCACTCCTATATCATACTATATCATATGCAGAAATAAATCTAACATGCAAGATAAAGCATAAGACAAGTAAATAACATCATCTATCATATGCTAAACATCAATATAAGGATATGTGTCCACCATCATAATCCATGAATAGAATGAAGATAGATGCCAACAAAGAATGCATCAACCATAGTGTCCCAAACGGATCTCAAATGATAAGAGTGATAAAGCACTACCACTCGACCATGTGGAACCTAAATGGTCCACTCCCACCGCGCTGAGGAGATAATCTCAAGTCCCAAAATAGGTTATCAAACCACATAGCACAATCACATTCTAATTTTAGGAATCCTAAAAGTATACTAACTCAAAGGTTCCAATCACAAACTAACATCTAATCTCAGAGGCACAACAAAGACATGTAGGAAACCTACTATGCAAGTAGGAAAGTTTCATCACATGGATCATGGTAGAGTTACCTTGGCAGTCTCTCAATAGACCTCGGCCCCCTAGTGATCCCTATGCAGCCACTAGTATCATCTCATACTAACGAGGCATACTATAGAATGCAAGGTCATAACCAAGTATTCTCTCTATGCCCATCCTATTCTATACTAGCACTCGAGGCATGGGTGAGAAAAAAACAATTATCTTTTTAGGTTCATTAAGTCAATATTAGGTGTCAATGTTTTCGCTTATTAAAACAACTTACAATGAGTTACCCTGGCAGCCTCTTAGGGCCCTGGCCCCCATTGCAAGCCACTTCCCAACACTACAAGTAGATAACCTACCTTAAGCTCATGGAATCATAAATCACAAGATCACCACAGTCCTATACAAATGATTGGAAAAAAATACCAAAAGATAATCCACAATAAGAGCATCAAATCTCCATGAGCAAAAGAAAAGAATCCATAGATAATCATGACCACAACAGTTCTCTATTGGTAACTGAAGGTATCCTTGACAATCACAATAAACATTGGTTCTCAACCAGCAACCAAAAAGAATCTCAAAATAATATTGATCGAAGACTCCAAAACGGTTGAGTCAAAACATGTCACAACATGACATCATCAAGATCAAATAAACAAGTCAATCCCATCAAGTAACTTTGAAGTAATCCAATACAATTGATTGATAACTCATAAAAAGGTTGCATATATCACAACTTACACAAGAAGACTGAAGACAATATCAATCAGCATGCCATCACATAACCATGGTTGAGTTTAAAAGATCAAGATCAAGAAATATCATCATGACATCACAATCATAACCCCACAGCCTTTGGTAGATGTCTTATAACTAGTCAACAAACTAGTCAACCCCAAAATCCAAAACAAATAGCATAGAAAAAACAAAAAATACAAGCACATGTTTGGGTTTGCTAAAATTACATAATTGAATTAAGTGTGGAGGTCTCAATTTTCATTTTTAAATTTAGATATCAAGTGGAGAAATTTGTGCATTTTTACCTAACCCATGTAATTGTTTGGTAGATAAAAGTATTTTCCCATAAGTTGATTAAATCAATATTTAATATATATTTAAAATTATACAATGTTTGAAAAAGACCGCCATCGTGTTCTAAAAAAGACATATGAAAAAATTCAATGTAAACAAGTACAATTCATCCTCATTATCTATCCTTCATTCTAAATCCGATTAAATTGGTTTTATATTATTAAACTAAAATATTATAAAATGATTATTTATTAAAGAAATAATCTATGAATAAAACTCTATTTATAATATATATGTATTAATTTATATATAATAATTAATATTATATAATATTAACTTATATATAATATTAATTAATATTTAATAATATATATTAATCAATATTTAAAAGTTATTAATTTTTTTACTAACTTTAATATCAATATACATCAAAGTTGAATCACATAAAAAAAATAAAAACAAAACATATTATATATATGTTTAACCGATGTCATGGTACACAAGTACCCTGCTATCGTAGGGCTTGCTGCGATAGTAGGTACATCGTACCCTCTGTCATCGCAGTACCTGCGACGGCAGGTACCATGCAACACAGTGGTACGGTGTGTAGGTCTGTCACCGCAAAATTTGATTAATTTTTTTTTATCATGTTTTTTAAAAATGTTTTCCCCCATATGCGAATTCAGATTTTTTCAATAAATATTTTCCACTATGAATAGTTTATCAGCAACATTTTTAAAAAATTTATATATTTATATATATGTATAGATATATATATATATATATATATATATATATATATATGTATGTATATGTATATTTGTATATATGTATATATATATATGTGTATATATATATATGTATATATGTATATATGTATATATGTATATATATATATATGTATATGTGTATATATATACACGCAGGTTATTACTAAACATTACAATATTTTTAATTAATAAACATTTATATATATATATATATATATATATATATATATATATATATATATATATATATATATATATATATATATATATATCTGTGTATGCAGATTTGCATATTTTAAAAAGAGAACATATACATAGTTTTAAAACAAAAAGGCTTTCCAGTTCGATGAATTGAGAATTCCTCCTAAATAGTGGTTGTTCTCTAAATTTACCCATTAATAAAAAAGTTTGTCCATATGTATCTGAAAACCCTAGCCCCATAGATTTCTCAAATCTACGCATATGAAAATTTTTTATATAGAATTTACCTACCCATGACAAAATGCATACAACCAAGATATGAAAATCCTCAAAAAGCATTCAGAAGACATGAAAAAGATAGGAAGTGCAACAAGCAAAATATCATATGCCAAAATCACAAGTGTCTACCTAGACACTGATGCTAAAACACTTCTCCTCAGAATTCACAGAGCAAGCTCTTTCCTTCTCCAACGTTCCTAGGTCCTCCAAACATGCTCCCTAAGCTTCTAGGAGTGCTTGAATATAAAGAACTCTCTAGGAGCACCTAGAATGTCTCTAGAAACAACCAGAAGGTGTTGACAACTAAGCATGAGTCTTTTCCAACCTTCCAGATTAGTGACAAGGTTGTAGACACCATGTGCTTAATTTGTGTGCTAACTCCTATGTTGTTGACATATGTGCAATCAAGAGGTGTGTTTACTCCTAGGTAGACTTATAACTTTTATTTTATTTCTTTAATTGTTTCTATTATTATTATTTATTTATTATTTTATTATTATTTTTATTATTATTAATTTTAATTTCTTTTATTTAATTTTTTTCGCAATTAATTCCCCATTTAATTAATTAAAATCAAAATATCTAAATAATTAACTTATTATATTAACTTTTTCAAAATAATTAAATTTATTAATTAATTATTTTTAATTTTAGACTTAATTAATAGAAAATTCACCATAGACCTCCAAGATAAAATATGTAAACCCATCATAGAACAATCCATACAAAATCAGTCTAAAGGGTCAAAATCACGAATTATATCATCTGACACATTCGGAAGATAAAGTATCTCAGATACTTGTCCTACCTTTCTAGGACAAATGGTTTAAGGATTTAAGATTTGGATTTGAGAATTTATGTCCCCTCTCTTACCATTGAGATAGTGCGATAGGGTATGCTCATCCTAGCAATTCAGGGAAGTTGATACCCAGTACCTGCAACTTGCATAAAATCCATACATGTACATGCAATATATATATATGAAAATGCAAGGATGAAGCATGATGATGGAAACTATAGATGTATGAGAGAAGAAGACGAGAAGAGATAAGTTGCGATGAAGCTCAAATGTCCAAACTCTACGGCTCAATGCCTAGTGTTCAAACTCGTTCTCCAAAATTACTCTCCAAACTTGTAGCATAACAATACAATATTCCTCTACATAAACTAACATCCATTCTTCTTTATTACGAAATGACAAGGAGAGGGCTCCTTATATAGTCAAGTGTGGAGGTGGGAGACTTCTCACAACCAATATGGGATAATAAGGCTTGATCCGTGTGATAAAAAATTCCACTAATTAGAAAAGAGGACTATTTGACAAGAAAGTGGAAAGAGGAAATTAGGGAATCCCACTTAGAAATATGTTCATTTAAGTGTAGAGAAAAAGGATTTTATTTATTTTTTATTTCCCTTTTTTCATCGTAAGGAGAGATTTTAGTGGGGATTTTATTTATTTAATGAAAAGAAGGATTTTCTTTTAATTAAAAGGGGATTATTTTATTTAATTAAAAGAGAAGATTTTATTTTATTCAAATATGAGCTATTTTATTTAATTAAAAGAGAATTTTTCTTTTAATTGAATAAGATTTAGAATAAGATGATCAAACCTTAGGAAATATTCAAATAATTGAATTAATTTTGCAATTTGATCAAGGAAAATGATTTGAATTGATTTAATAAAATATTGCAATGCATTGATTCAGGAAATTAATAAATTTAAGAATGGGGGCCCATAGTCTAAGAAACCATTTTAGGGTGCATACAATACTATTCTGAAATTCATATGAGACCAATCTATTGGTTTCTATTCTAATCATCATAGAGGTTAAGGTGGAACTTCTATAATGGTAGGACCACAAAGGGATGACAAGATCACCTCAAATGGTTCCTCCACTTATCATAGAGCCCTATGGGTCACCTTCCAACACAATGAACTCTCAATTGTGGTTTGTAAAATATAAGCCCCTAATGGTTATGATGATCATTTTGTATTATTGGAATGGTTATCTAATAACTTACCCAAAGCTTATTGGATATTTTTTAGAGATTTTAACATGGTGGAAAATAAGGAGGATAAGAGTGGGGGAAATGCTCACTATTGGAATGTAAAAGAGCAATTTTTTTGGTCCATCTTCAAGAGGAAGTCTAGAATTGTTGACCCCTTGGCTCTTAAGAAGAAGTCTATTTCCTAAAATTTAGTACACATGGTGTAATATTCAAGCTAGGCATCAAAGAATTTATTGTCAACTGGATATAATTTATTTAGAAGATCTTATATTTTCTATGGAAAAGCAAGATGAACATTTTCCTATGTCTTTCTCCCCCTCTACTTTGTTAGATCACCACCTAATTTATGCTTGTGTCTATATGGATAATATATCTGATAGTAGAAAGAAAAAAATGCATTTTTTAAACTCAATACTTCCCTGCTAGAGAATGACAATTATGATGCCCTTAAAATGATGACTAGTCTTTGTAAACTCTGTAATCTAGGCTTGTAACCTAGGGATATGTAGAATGCACTAGGGGATTCTTGGAGGAAGCTTTATCATATCATTTTTAAAAGAAATTATATATGGATAGAAATAAGGAGGAATAGTTGTTACAAAGTACTTTTAACTCCATTGGAAAATATTTACAATTAAAGGGTTGTGAGCCTCAATTGGAAGAGAGGCTTGCAAAGATTAAATGTCAATTAAGGAAGCATCAACAATGCAAAAGCAAAGGGTAGAAAACTAGAGCTAGGATTAACTGGATGAAGGATGGAGAAAGAGGGACCAAGTAATTTTTCAATATCATTAGAGCCAAACAAAAAAGAGAATTTATCGAGAGCATCTAGATTAGTGGTGGTATTACTAATGATCCTAATTGTATTAAGGATGCTTTCTTTACATTATATGAGGATCTCTTTGCTTCAAAATTCAATGAGAATAATAATCCTAATTTAGAGAAATGCCTCAAACTTATCCCAAAGAACATTTCAAATAATGAAACTAAGAAGCTTGAAATTCTTAAAACTCTTGAAATAAGAAATTATGTAATCCTCTTTCTTGCTAATAATAAATCACTTGGCCATGATGGCCTACCAACTAAATTCTATAAACATAATGTGGAGTGGATAGCTCTTGATCTTTTTGAGTTAAATATGAAGATGCCTTCAACCTAGGGTCTCTTGGTGCTCACATTAACAAGGGTGTTATTAAATTATTACCTAAAGATGGAGAAAAATGTCAAGTTAGGAACTGGAGACATATTACATTATTAAATCTATCATACAAGATTGTGTCTAAATTTGTCATTAAAAGAATTGGAGGCTTACTTATTGAATTATATACCCAACTCAAACATGGTTCATAAAGGGGAGATATATTCTTGAAAATATGATTACAAGTTGGGAAGCTATGCATTGGGCTAGGAATGATGAACAAAATAAAGTAATGGTTTTTATTAGATTTTGAAAATGTATACAACTGTATTGAATTTCCCTTTGTTAGGGGTATCCTACATGATTTTTTCTTTTCTCCCTATTTTTGCAAATGGATTGATATTCTTCTACTATCATTGATGTGGGATTTCAGAAATATAAATCCAAAAAACCCAAAGAACACTTACATGCAAGAACCTATCATAGTGAAGAAAAAACAAAGAAGAGGCAAGGGTTTTGTGCTAAAAATATGGAAAATTATATTATCAAACTTAAAAGATGATAGATATTTACAAAAGATCAATCCTTATAGAAGGGGATTGAAAAACCTAAAAAGGAAACCCTAAGAGGTATTTGACATTTAATAAATACTAATTAATTATTAAATGGAAATACAAGTGCATAAAGAGAAATCTTAAGAAGGGAGTAAATATATTTTAATAAATGAAATTAAATTAAAATTTTACTCTAACATCCCCCCTTAAGATGAGAAACAATGAAACTATAAATAATTCAAGAAAAAGTAAGGAAACTACAATGCTGAAAGAAAAACTTGGGTCCTAACAGTAAGGCCTGATGAGGTACCCAATCACAACCAAATCTTTATGAAATAGAGAAATGGAGAAAAACTAGGAGGAAAAACCCTACTCCAAACAAAGATAGAAATGGATGCACAAATTAAATATCTCAAGAAATTCTCTCAAGACCATAAATACAATGAAATCCTCCATAATAGAGGCTTGAGACTCCATAGCACCCCCAAAATGGTAGAACTCCTATGCTTGATGAAGATACCAATGTGGCTCCAATTTGAAAGAAACAAAGGTAGTGGACAAGGAGGGTGAAACCCTTAAATGTAAGGTGAATTTGGAAGTCCTAGGTGATGCTCAAAGGAGAATGAGTGATAATCCTTAAATGAAATCTTCAATGTAGGTGGTATAAAAGGTGTGTTGAATCTATCATCAAAGAGGAGATGAGTGTCCTCTGATATATCCTCAAGAACTATAGTAGTTGGCTCAATGACTAAAACTATAGTGATAGGCATTGCTAAAGACTAATCTTGTATAATTGATGTAATTTGAATAGGAGGTGGAGGTTTAGAAGTCACAACATTGGTCTTAGCAACAACACATAAGTTCAAGTGACCCAACTTCACCTTAGTTATCTCTTGTGAAGAAGGAGAGTGACTCTCTAATAGTGGAGATGGTGGAACAAAATGAGAGAAAGAGTATAGGTGGGAAGACTAATCAATAAGGTCTGTATCAACAATATTTCATGTCTCACTATCTTTGATGTGCACTTAATCCTATGCACACTCAACTATCTTTGTTGTCTTATTGTTTGTAATTTAATAGATAGAGAGAAGGTTAGAGGAAAAAGATGGAACACAAAGTACATCATGAAATGAACCATCATCAATGCCAATAGAACCTTTCCCACACACAATCATAATAGTGTTGTTCCCCATCAAAATGTGTGGAGTAGGCGAAGCCTTAAAGGAAGAGAACAAATCCTAAGAAGATGCCATATGGTGTGAAGCACCTGAAACTAGTAGCCATCTAGAAAAGTGTGGAGTAGTAGTTGCACATAGTGCATGACTCTTTCTTATATCTTTACCATCTAACTAAAATGATGATGATTATGAAGATCTATGAGAAGTAGAAGGAATATCAATGTTTCTCTTCTAAAGGAGAGTTGTAAAATCTAAAAGATGTTTGGCATAGCCATATAGCTTCTTCTCATAGCAACATGACTCATCATGATTGGGCTTATTATAATACACACACATCACTCTTTTTGGATTTGGTTTATCTCCCTGAGGAGGAGGTGGTCTTGATGTGATGTGATGGATAGAATCAATCTAAGGCTCTGTATGATGTGATTTTAGTTTCTTCTCCTTTGTCCTAGAAGATGGTCAATCTACCAATGCATAAGTTTCTGAGCCTATGAGAGAATCTAGCTAAGAGAGCTTAGATTTATCTCAAGTTAAATGATTACAAAAAACCTCAAAGGATGGCATGGTAAATCTATTACCCAAAGCATCTTTTTTGGAATAGAAGGTAGAAGAAAAAACATAAAATTTTTCATGAAGTTTAGAAAGAATCAGGTAAATGCACATAATATCAGTCTTGGTCCACAACCCTACAATAAAAATCTTTTTTTTCTAAACTTCATCAGGAAGTCTTCAATGGAAGGAAAAGAATATAGTAAAAGAGAGATAAGATCTATCTCAATCTAAAGTGTGTTGAACGCATTCATTTTACCAAACAAACCTTCAAGCTTGGTCCACATAGCTAGAGGGGTATTACACCCATCAAGATGAAACTATAGACTTTCTAATACTTGTAACGAAATCAACCCCATTGCCTCATCCATATTTTTCCTATGTTGGATGACCTCAAAAGGCCTCTATAAAATTGGTTGTGCTACAGCTAAACAAGACCACAACCCTCTTGACCAGAGAAGTCATGCCATCAGGGACATCCATGTGTGATAGTAATGAGGGGTCAAAATTTCTAGATGAGAAGAGGTCTTGGAAATTGTTTTAGAAGGTCTTGGATTTTTTTAAAATTTTTTTTTACTAATGTACATAAAATAAACACTAATACAAAACACTCCACACAATACAAAATATTGAACCCCAACTGCTAGAAGGAATGCATAAAAAAGAATAGAGAAGAAAAGCTTCAGTTTGAGAATCAAATGTAACTTTCAAAAATAATGATGAAAGTAATAGATAATCTAGATAGGGCTCAAGAAGATCTTTTTAACGCTTATTTCGGATCAAAAAATGGAGTTAAATTGAAAAAGTTACCAACACCCCCCCCCAAAAGATAGAAGGCATCATCTGAGTTTGATAAATAAAATAGGTACTAAACTTGAAAAAAAAAAAAATTTAAAATTCATCATATCCATCTCTAAATCATCTTTCTAGCACTTCTTTTGGATTAAAAAACACCTCTGTATTCTCAAGTTAGAGCAAAAAGACTGTCAAGGCCTTCATAGCAAAGAAAAAAAAAGTGCAAACCCTTTTTAAAAATGAAAAAGGGGCTAAGAATTTAGCCTCTAGCCCCCATATGACTATGGGTTGGGCAGAGGAGGAGGAAGTGGTGAAGAGGTGGTGCACAGGTGGATATTTGGTGGAAGTAGCTAGCGGAGGAGAGGTCATGGCTGGATGGTTCTGGTGGCTAGTGGACAACAATGGCTAGCGGTTTAAACACTGCAAGTGGTGACCACTAGCAGTCATCGCAGATTGCTAGCAGTCTATAAACTCTGACACATTTTTAATAATTTCCATAGTTAAAAAAATTTCCTTTAAAAAAGAAAAATTTCTATTTTTTATTTGTGTGCTCCTCAAAGTGCATGCCAAAGGTTGTATGACCTTGGTATGCAAATTATTTTTGTCTCTCTACTCAACGTTGTCCAAAATTGACAAATTCTATATGAAAATGGGAGTTTTGATGCTTTTTGAATTCAACCATGATGTCAGTTTGGACTCAAAGTGCTCCAAAAATGAGAGAACTCCCTATTTTCATAGAAATACTCAGAACAAGCTAGTTCAGTTCTGTCAAACCCTTGTTCTTCTTTTTCTCCAAATAAGAACAAGTTGCAATAGGTTAGGCTCTGATACCATGCATGATTTTAGCAATACAAATCCACAAAAATTGAAGAACACCTACATTGAAGAATTTTTCATAGAGAAGAAAAAACAAAGAAGAGGGAAGGGTTTTGCTCTAAAAATATGGAAAATTATAATATCAGATTGAAAAGATGATAGATCTTTACAAAAGATCAATCCTTAAATAAATATATCAAAAAACCAAAAGGGGAAACCCTAAGAGGTAAATGATATTTAATAATTTCTAATTAATTATTAAATGGAAATGCAAGTGCATAAAGGGAAATCTTAAGAAGGGAGTAAATGAAATGAAATTAACTTTTACAGGAAGAATTGATGTGAATGGTGAACCCATTGATAGTATTATTTTCAAAGAACTATCGAGTAGGGTTTCCTAATTTCCCCTTTCTTGTTTGTTATAGAAACTTATTCCATGTATTATATTCTTAGGTCTCCATAATTAGGGCCTTTGTTTAGAGGGATCACCCTTCCTAAATAGAAGGTATTTCTTAATGCATAGTTTGCAAATGATACTACTTTTTTTATTGATTTAGAGGAAGGCAATTTTGATAATATGGTAAGTAGGATGGTTTTTGTGTATGGTCTCTAGGGATAAAGTAGCTCCACATAAGTCTTCCATCATTGGATGGTCTCCTTCTCCCCCAGAGTGGATTATGAAAAAATGGTCAGAATGGTTAGGGCCAAATGATATTGTTAGATATTTGGGGCTACCATTTTCTATGATCCATCTCTTAAACATATGTGGAATTGACTCTTTTCCAAAATTGAAAAAGAAGTACCTGAAGTGGTAAAATCATCTCCTCTCTTTGGTTGGTAGAGTACAAGTGGTTAAATTTTTTTATCTGTTCATCATATTTATTTCTCTTTTTCTTGGTTGTTTGCTAATTATCAAACTACTAGTTTGAAAAGAATTATGATAGATTTCTTATGGTATGATGGGGCTAAGAACAAAAAGAAAACTTCTATCAAATGGGATTGGTGTTGCCTACCCAAGGAAAAAAGGAGGTTTAGGCATTAAATATTTGAAAGCTCAAGATATGACATTGGCTTCTAAGTGGATTGTTCAAGCCCTCTCAAGGGACAAGCCTTGGAAAGTTTTGGTCAAAAACAACATCTATAGATCAAGAAGTAAAAGGGTAAGAGTTGGACAGATGTTCCTCTATGTGATAATGTCATTGGTAATTTTAAGTTGTCTATTTTTTTTTTCCAAATTTTTTAACTCCATTTTGAAGGGATGAAATCATGTTATAAATCTAATCCTAAGAAGAGGTGCAAGTGGGGGTTCTCCTACATACTCTATTATTAAGAGATCCATTTGGTTGGGAGTGGAAACTAATTGCAAACCTCTCAGACTTACCCAAAGATGTTTTGTTAAGAATTTGTATAAATATGGTATCTTTCTCATTAAAGATATTATGGTTGATAATAGGTTAGGGTAGTGGGATGAAATCTCTACTAAATACCACATTCCAAACACTTAAAAGAAATTTTTTTCTATCATTGCTAAAGTTGTGGGCAACTTTTTCCTAGGTTATATTATGAATTTTTATTAGTATGTGCAATGGGTCAAATGGATTTAGATGGTTTCAATTTCAATGTGTCTTCTACCAAGTAGATTTATAATATTCTTAAAGATGATTATTCTATCTTTGATAGGGTGAGTTATGCTTGGGGGTTGGGGTTCTTGTTCTCTAGGTATCAGTTTGTCTTTAACTTTTTATGGCATTCTCCTTGTGAACCAAAAAATCCTTTCTTTAGATGGTTATTGATTTTGACAAAGCTTGTTGTTGGTAATACTATGCCTTGTGATTTGGGAAATCCTATATTGTGTGGTGTGTTTTGTATTCCTGAGTCACATGAACATTTTTTTTTTGAATGTTTGTATGCCCATGGTGTCTATTCCATTTTCTTTGGGTCACCTACTATCTGGAACTATAGGCCTAGTCTTTTGTGGAGTGAATTTTTAGCTTCCTTTGTGGAGTCTCTTGATTTTAAATCTAACACTTTTTCATCTCTTTTAACCTATGAGATTTTATGATATCTTTGAAAGGATAGGAGTGGAGAGATTTTTCAAAATAAGAGGTAACTTCTTGTGATTAGATGTAAACTCATTCATTTTCATATTATGTCATAGGTGATTGCAGCTTTAGAAATTTCTAGAGACAAATTCATGGTATGTGAGTACTTTTCTATTCACAAAGACATGGTTGGTCAAAGAGAAATTGACAATTTGAACTAGTTCATCAAGAAGCTAAGTATTGAAGATAAATATGTTGATGCACATAGTGTACACCGTGACCAAGCATTACTACGACATAAAGATTAGTAAGATTGATAGGCCATTGTTAGATGTGTGGAAGGACATCTTTTTCATTTTTTTTTTGTTATCATCAAACTTTTTGTGTTAATAGATTATATGTAAGACCCCACTAAGGAACAAAAAAGAAACTAACCTAAAGATTTACTAAGTTTGCCAAACTTTTGTTTGAAAGATAATAGGGTAAGTGCACCAAGTTGTGGTGCCAAAAAGCGGGTATAAGTGGACACCTTTTTCCTAAAATCTACAAATTTTAAACTTCAACAATAATTTGAAGATAGTTACGATCAAAATTTTAAGATATGACAAAAACAAAAGTCATAGTCCTTTGAATCTAGTTTCTAAGCTATTAATTTTTTTTTCAAAATGGTATTACTTTTAGGTCCTAAAATATGGGGGCCACAAAAAGTGGTACTGTTTATTCTTAAAAAACATAACACAATACAAAGTGTGGCCCCCCTAAAATTTTAACTTTTTTTTTTGAAATTCTTTAATCACGTTGGTCAAAAGTTACTTAACACTATGTAGTTTATTCCAAATTTTTCAAGTAATTTAATAATGTGGATTTTTTTTTTAATGAATTTTTTAACTAGACCCATCCCAAAAATATGAAATATCTGTGTGCTCCCCCTAGAAATAATTGAAAACTAATCTAAAATCAAATTTATTTTTCAAAGTGTATAGAATGGAGTCTAGTTTCTAAAAAACTAAGTTGTCACAAAATTTGATGAACGAGCTAAAATCTATAGCCCAATTAGTACATGGTGGTTTTTGACAAAAAATGAACATACATTCAAAATAAATTATACATGAAAGGCTTGAAATAGTTCAAATTCAAAATAAATTATATGGTTAGATAGCTAACATAGAGATGTATAATGCTATGTAACCTGATCTTATTAATAACCAACCATAAGGAATCTTGAAGGGGAGCACACAAGAAAAATCAATCATTTTTGGTATGTTTGCTGGAAAACATGTCTCAAACCTATTTATAAACTCCAAACCTTTGGGTTGGATCTCCAAGGAAAAACCAAGCCTTAGGCTTAGTTTTAATACAAAGCTTTGAATAGTGTGGGTGCCCTATGGCACGTACGCGCTA
Source organism: Cupressus sempervirens (assembly GCA_028749045.1). Classification (NCBI taxonomy): domain Eukaryota; kingdom Viridiplantae; phylum Streptophyta; class Pinopsida; order Cupressales; family Cupressaceae; genus Cupressus; species Cupressus sempervirens. The sequence continues at coordinate 367,164,161 of CM053786.1, read as the reverse complement.
TTAGAAGAATTTAAATTCTCAATAGCACATGCGTGCTATAGTGCACACTCATTATTGAGACCTAAATTGCAACCCAAGAGAAATAGAGAGCTCGGTGGGGGGTGGGGTGGGGGGCGAGTGAATGGCTATGTGTGTGTGTGTGTGTGTGTGTGTGTGTGTGTGTGTGTGTGTGTGTGTGTGTGTGTGTGTGAGAGAGAGAGAGAGAGAGAGAGAGAGAGAGAAACAGATAAAGAGAAAGTAGGGTATGGGAGAGGTTAGAGAGTACAGGATGGGAGAGAGGAAGTGAGAAAGTAGGGGATGGGAGAGGGGAGAGAGTATAGGATGGGAGAGAGGAAGTGAGAAAGAGTAGGGCTAGCAGATAAAGTATAGGATGGGAGAGTAGGGGTGGCAGAGAGAGTACAAGATGCAAGGGAGAGGAAGTGTGAGAGAGAGTAGGGGTGGAAAAGAGAGAGTACATGATGGGGGAGAGAGATTTAAAGTAGGGGATGGGAGAGAGAGGAAGTGTTAGAGAGAGATTGAGAATAGAGGATGGGGAGGAGAGAGAGAGAGAGTAGGCAGTGGGAGACAGAGTGGGAGAGGAAGAGCGAGAGAGAGGAGGATGGGAGTGCATGTGTGTAAAAAAGAGAGAGAGTAGGGAATGGGAGAGGGGGAAGATAGAGTATCTCGAGAGAGAGAGAGAGAGAGAGAGAGAGAGAGAGAGAGAGAGAGAGAGAGAGAGAGAGAGAGAGAGAGAGAGTAGGAGATGGAAGAGAGAGTAGGTGATGGGAGAGGGAGAGAGAGGGGGGATGGAAATGTGTGTAAGAGAGAAAGAGAGAGAGAGTAGGGGATAGGAGAGAGTGTGAAAATGTGAGAGAGAGTAGGGGGTAGCAAAGAGAGAGTAGAGAGGGAGAGAGTGAGAGAGAGAGTGTGTGTGAGAGTGAGAGTGAGAGAGACTGAGATTGAGACTGAGACTGAGAGAGAGTGAGAGTGAGAGTGAGAGTGAGAGTGAGAGTGAGAGTAAGAGAGAGAGAGAGAGTAGGCAATGGGAGAGGGAGAGAGAGTAAGAGACAAAGTAGGGGATGAGAGAGGAGAGAGGGGGGATGGGTGTGTGTGTGAAAGAGAGAGAGTAGGGAATGAGAGAGGGGAGAGAGAGATAGAGAGAGTAAGGGATTGGAGGGAAAGTGAGTAGGGGTGGTAGAGAGAGAGTGAGAGTTGGGGATGGGAGAGAGAGAGAGAGAGAGAGAGAGAGAGAGAGAGAGAGGGATGGAGAGAGAGGGGGAATGGAAGTGTGTAAGAGAGATGGAGCAAGGGATGGGAGAGAGTATGAAATGGGAGAGGAAGTGCTAGAGAGAGAGAGGGGGGAATGGGAATGTGTATAAGAGAGATATATTAGGGGATGGGAGAGAGTGTGAGAGTTTGAGAGAGAGTGGCGGTGGTAGAGAGAGCTCGTATGGGATGGGGGCACAAGATAGAGAGAGAAGGGGATGGGAGAGAGTGTGAGAGAGAGTAGGAGATGGAAGATAGAGAGTGAGAATAGGAGATGGAAGAGAGAAAATAGAGAGGGAGAGAGAGTACTTGAGAGAGAGAGATAGTAGGCAGTGCAAGAGGGAGAGGGGGAGGGAGAGAGAGGCAGATGAGAGTCTGTGCGACAAATCTTGAGAGTAGGGGATGGGAGAGGAGAGGGAGAGGGGGGATGGGAGTGTGTGTGTGTGTCTATGAAAGAGAGAGAGAGAGAGAGTAGGGGATGTGAGAGGGGAGAGAGAGAATAGGCGATGGGGGAGAGAGAGTAGGCAGTGGGAGAGGGAGAGAGAGAGGGGGGAATGGGAATGTGTGTAAGAGAGACAGAGTAGGGGATGCGAGAGAGTGTTAGAGTGTGAGAGAGTATATGTGGTGGCAGAGAGAGCTCGTACGGGATGGGAGAGAGAGAGTGAGATTAGGGGATGGGAGAGTGTGAGAGAGAGTAGGATATGGGAGAGAGAGAGTGAGAGTAAGGGATGGGAGAGAGAGAGAGAGAGTAGAGAGGGAGAGAGAGAACTTGAGAGAGAGATAGTAGGTGGTAAGAGAGGGAGTGGGAGAGGGAGAGGGAGAGAGATAGGTGGGATGGGAATGTGTATGATAGATCTAGAGAATAGGGGATGGGAGAGAAGAGAGTGGGGGGATAAGAGTGTGTGTGTGTCTGTGAAATAGAGAGAGTAGGGGATGGAGGATAGAGAGTAGGTGGTGGGAGAGGGAGAGAGTGAGAGTAAAGGATGGGAGAGTGTGTGACAGAGAGTAGGGGATGGGAGAGAGTGTGAGAGAGAGTAGGGAGAGGAAGATAGAGAGAGGGGGATGGGAGTGTGTGTAAAAAATCTAGAGAGTAGGGTATGGGAGAGGAGAGAGAGGGGGGATGGGAGTGTGTGTGTGTGTGTGTGTGTATCTATCTGTCTGTCTGTCTATGAAAGAGAGAGAGAGAGAGAGAGAGAGAGAGAGAGAGAGAGAGAGAGAGAGAGAGAGAGAATATGTGATAGTATGAGAGAGAGTAGGGGGTAGCAGAGAGAGAGAGAGAGAGAGAGAGTATGGAATGGGAGAGATAGAGTGAAAGGATGGGAGAGAGTGAGAGAGAGAGAGAGTAGGGGGTGGCAGAGAGAGAGTATGAGATTGGAGAGATAGAGTGAAAGGATATGAGAGAGAGTGTGAGAGAGAGTAGGGGATGGTAGAGAGTGTGAGAGAGAGTTGAGAATGGGAGGGGGAGAGAGAGAGAGAGAGAGAGAGAGAGAGAGAGAGAGAGAGAGAGAGAGAGAGAGCTTGAGAGAGATGGATAGTATGTGGTGGGAGAGGGAGTGGGAGAGGAGGAGAGAGATGGATTGGAGTCTGTGTGAGAGATCTAGAGAGTAAGGGATGGGAGAGGGGAGAGAGAGATGTGGATGGGAGTTTTTATCTATAAAATAACGAGTTAAGGGGATGGGAAAGGGGAGAGAGAGAGAGTAGCCTAAGAGAGAGAGAGAGTAGCAGATGGGAGAGAGAGACTAGGTGGTGGGAGAGGGAGAGAAGGGCAGGTGGGAATGTGTGTAAGAGAGAGTAGGGGATGGGAGAGAATGTGAGAGAGAGTAGGAGGTGGCTGAGAGAGAGAATAGGATGGGAGAGAGAGTGAGAGTAGGGGATGGGAGAGGGAGAGAGAGAGAGAGAGGAGGGGATGGGAGAGAGTGTGAGAGAGAGTAGGGAGAGGGATATAGAGAGAGGGGGATGGGAGTGTGTGTGACAAATCTAGAGAGTAGGGAATGGGAGAGAAGAGAGAGGAGGGATGGGAGTGTGTGTGTGTGTGTGTGTGTGTGTGTGTGTGTGTGTGTGTGTGTGTGTGTGTGTGTGAAAGAGAGAGAGTAGAGGATGGGATAGAGTGTGAGAGAGTGAGAAAGAGTAGGGGGTGGCAGAGAGAGAGTATGGGATGGGAGAGATAGAGTAAACAGATGGAAAAGAGTGTGAGAGAAAGTAAGAGGTAGCAAAGAGAGAGATTATAGGGTGAGAGAGATAGAGTGAAAGGATGACAGAGAGTGTGAGAGAGAGTATGGGATGGGAGAGAGTATTAGAGAGAGTTGGGGATTGGAGAGAGAGAGAGTAAGAGTAGGGGATGGAGAGAGAGAGAGAGAGAGAGAGAGAGAGAGAGAGAGAGAGAGAGAGAGAGAGAGAGAGAGAGAGAGAGAGAGAGAGAGAACTTGAGAGGGAGATAGTAGGAAATGGGAGAGGGAGTGGGAGAGGGGGAGAGAGAGAGGGGGGATGGGAGTGTGTATCCATAAAAGAGAGAGTTTAGGGGATGGGAGAGGGGGGAGAGAGAGAGAGTAGAAGATGTGAGAGAGTGTGAGAGAGAGTAGGCGATGGGAGAGAGTAGGGGGATGGGGGAGAGAGAGAGATAGTAGGAAGTGGAAGAGGGAGGATGGGACTATGTGTGAGATATCTGAAGAGTAGGGGATGGGAGAGGAGAGAGTGAGAGAGGTAGAGAGACTAGGTGGTGGGAGAGGAAGAGCGAGAGAGAGAGTAGGGGATGGGAGAGGGGGAGCAAGAGTGTAGGGGATGGCAGAGAAAGTAGGGAGAGAGAGAGTAGGGGATAGGAGATGGGAGGGAGAGAGAGAGAGAGTAGGGAGGATGGGGAGTGATGTTTTTTCACATAGTGCATAAGCATTTTATAGCGCATACATGCTATAGTGTGTATGTACTATATGAAATCACCTAAAAATGGTCAAAAAGCAACTTTGGGGCCCATTTCATCCATTCTCTACTTTTGGTCTATTGTGAACTCTCTTATTTTGATAGAAATCATGGGTATCAACATAGCAAACACTATTTCAACACTTTTTCACACTATCAAACACCAAATTCAATCATTGGATATGAAATTTGAAGACTTTTTGAATATTCCTTGTATAGAAAAGGTTAGTGTAATCGATTTTAAATACTGCTTGTCGATATATATATACAAATTTGATTATAATTTGACATGTTGTTTAATATATAGTGAATTCATTGAAAATTGTATGTTTGAATGAAATGTTATTTCGAAATGGTTAGAAATTTCACAAGTCATTTGATATATATTGTGTATTCATTCAAATAATTATAATTTTTATATGTATTTGAATAATTTGTAATTTACACATTTTAAGTAATTCAGATGTTTGAATAATTTGACATCTAGAAATCATCATCATGCCAAGGAAGAAACCAAAAACTCAAACAAATGAAGATAGGGAGAGAGATTTGGAAATTAAAAGAGAAAATGAAATTACTACGTGAACAAAGAAAATTGTAAAGCAATAATGAAGAATTGAATTTCAAAGAGGATCAAGAACCACAAGTACAAAGAAACAAAGAGGAAGAATTAAAAAGACAAAGAGAAGTTAATCAAAGAAAAGTTAGTCATATGTGGAGATTATTTTTTGAAGAATTAAATATTATAATTAAATGCCAATTATTTGTTGAAATGATGAGGAATTTGAAATTTAGGCCAATCATGAAGATTTTTGGGATAAGAACGATGGATGATTCAAATGAAAAATGCATTGTAAAGATTCTAATGAGTGCTTATGACAAAGTGGGTTCTAAATTGCACACCAAAGATAGTAATATCACAAGATGAGTACTTACATCGACAATAGTAAGTAGCCAAATGAAGAAAGCTCAACTCATGAGAAAGACAAGCAAAACATTAAAAATTGGTAGAGTTACTCTAAAGAGAGCCATGCTAAGGCATGAGAGATTGGAAGATCCAACAAAAAATGAGTTCTAGACATTTAGTGGTAGACTACCATGAAAGGATAAAGAAATTAGTGAAGCCTTGAAATCATTGATCAAAGATTTTTCAAAAAATAACACACGTGTTTCCCCTAATCAAAGAGATGTTGTAAGAAGGAGGATTGGTAGCCAAATTCGTGACCCAGATGCGGAATTTTTTTTGGACTCAACTCAAACACAATTTTTTGCAAAATTTATTGGTATGTATCCTCAAATTTGAATAAGTCAAATATTTTTTGAGATAGGTAAACCTTTTTATGTGAATATAAATCACACATGCACAACTTGTTGTTGTAGGATACATATTGAATTTTCTAACCATTTTGATGTTTTTAGGCATATATGCATATTTTTGCATTCTCAGTTTGTTTTGCAAGATTGTGACATGAATGAGCCACCAAGATCTTCAAGGGAATTCATATCCAACATTTTATGTGAAATAGGGGATGGCAAAAAATTTTACAAGACATCATGTTCGGATGGTACATTCTTATTTTGTGGTCCTTTGCAACTTTTATCAACTTGTCAAAATATGGATAGTACACATGCAATTGGAAATGAAATAGTAGATTACAAAAAATTTAAGACAGTGACATATGCTCTAAAATATGGGAAACATGGTAAAAGATGTGATTTAGTCATTGAAAATATTCTAGTGTATGAGTTCATGAAGATTTTTTGTGAAAAGATTATTTACGAGTATGCAAGGCATACCCATAGAGTTCGATGGCTAAATTTGAAATTCAAGTTGTGCAAGGATATGTTTCCACTAGATACCATTTTTTTGGTTGTAAATCTAGTGCAACCTGGTAATATATATATTTATATATCTTTTTAATTTCAATTTTTAACTTTATAACTTTTACCCAAGTATTTTTTGAATTAATGACCACATTTTGTACATTTGTCACTATAGGCCATATTTTTGCTGTTATTGGACCTGAAGAAAATAAAGAAGGGATAGATTATTATTTCTATCATTGTGTTGAAGCCAAACAAAAATTGGATCACTCGGTTATAGATGGTGAAGGTTTAGAGTACCATGTTGGTGTAGTGGTTGTAACCGGCACATGGCTTAGACAATATTCTATGAAGAACACTAAGTTGTGGTTATTTGAGGATTGGCAAATAGAGAGGAAGATTCTTCATTATTCAAATCTTGTTGTTGCATCAAATGTCCACTTGATCAAATATGGTGGAAAACCAAATAATAAGATTCTTTGAAAAGTTTGTGAGTCAGACCATGAGGCAATAGTTTAGACATTAAAATGTCGAGCAGATCTAGTTGGCTTATTAGACTGAATAGGGGGGGGAGAGAGAGAGAGAGAGAGAGAGAGAGAGAGAGAGAGAGAGAGAGAGAGAGATCAATTGGGACCAAATATAATGTTGCAACATCTTCCCCAAGACTATCCACATGAATAAGGTGGATCATATTGTTATGATGTGTAAGTGATGAGATTTAGTTTAAATCATATATTTTATGTTTTGGTTTGTTTAGAATCTAGATATATTATTTGAATTTATATTAGATTCTTTAATAAGACCCATTTTTAGATTAGTCATTTAAATAAGTGAAAGTTTAGAATTTTTTGTTTAGATCAACATGAAATTTTTTAGAATGTGAATGCTTCGTGATGTAAAGTCATGATTGTGTGCATCTAACCAGAAACTTCAAACTGGCGAAAGCAAGGATACAATAGGAGAAGTTTTCAATACTCATCAAGTAAGGGTTACCATATAACTTAGAAGGCAAGGATTTCTACAAATGGATAATTCTTAATGACAAGCCAAATTCAATTTTTGTCATTCTCTAATTTTAGTGGATTAATCTTATCTTAGATTTTTTACTCTGCTAATTCTTCATTTGCAGGTCACCAAAGAAGAGGGCTAATAAAGTCGAAGCACCAGTGATAAAGGGTGAGATGCTAAAATCATCTGTGAAATGGTATTATCAATTCACACCCTCAATATTTATTAGTGTTCTTTGTTCAAGTACTTTTACTATATTTATTGATTTTGTTCCAGTATTTAATGTGATTTAAGTGATGCAAGTATCTATTGGGTAGGTTCAGTGTATGCTTTGAATGATTTATCCATGATCATCATGAGATGACCATCTCAAAAGTGTTTATTGAGCTCATTTTCTTGGCTACAAGACTAATACTCTTAATTTTCTTCCAAACCATGGTTTCTTGTAATAGATAGCCAAGAATACTTGCAACATTGCATTCCAATTTGTTGGACTTTGAATCATTATTATCATAAAGTTGGAATGTTGGAAAGGGTTAATACTTGATTATGTATATTCATCCCATGCCTGTTCCATGCAGTTTTTACTATTGTAACATTTTAAGATTTAATTTTGTGGATTTTTCCCTCATTTTTTACATGATAGGTTTGTTCAAGTGACATATGATGAGATTGTCTGTACAACGTAATGATTGAGTTGAAGTGATTTATGAAGTAAAGGGCTATTTAATGTAGCTATTTAAATCGTGCATATTTGATGGCCATTTCCCTCTATTTTGTGGTTCTTTTTCAAAACACTATTTCTAACATGGTGTTATTTGTTTAAGTTCATGAATCATCACAATATCTATGACTATACAACAAGTGTGTGTGTTTGATGCAATAGCTTCCTATATTCCCCTAGGAACCACAACTCAACTCTGGGATTCTCTTGTATTCTTAGAATCTACCCAAGGAATTAGACTCTACTAGGTTTCAAGAGGATGTCTCTGACTTGGTAACATCTTCCTACAACCATGTCTAAGAGGTTATAACCCAAATCTTCAATTCATCTTCTAAACACTCACATTGTTCACCATGCACCTAGTGTACCCCAGTGCCTCCAACATACCAAAAATCATCCTTGGCTTCATATGATGACCCCAAAAACTTGGATCATCTCAAAACATCCCATTTAACATGTTCCAACTCCTTGCACACTCTCAACAATTCATCTCTTACACTTTCTCAATTTTGCCTCTTCTAGGCTTGTTCCAACTAGCCCTCACTAGTCACTAATTTGTTTTTTCCTCCAAAATTTCCACAAAAATTCCTAAAATATTGTGTGATTAAAATAACCTCTTCCTCACTCTAAAATATACTCCAAAACCAACTACACTTGTTTTGTAAAATATCACTCAAAACTAGCTAGTTCAGTCTACCAACTAGGCCTAGTTTGAGGTCATTTACAAAGAAACTCACAATCCCTTGACTTTTTGAACTCCCATGACCCAAAAAAGTCTTAATAAATGACTCAAATGCAATAATTCTTCTATTTTTTGGTCTCATGATCAACTTTACAATGGTTTTTACAAAACCCTCCTTTCTAGCCCCTTTACCCTAGGGCTTTCTAGAAATCTTACTTTGCAAAATCTCTAGAAGCCCAAAATGGTTCAAACACATTCAATTTGGTTATATTAGATGACTTACAACATAAAATGCAACTCTTGTTTGGAGAAAACACTAAATCCACATTTGGAGCAATCACATACCCCTTTTTATGCACTCTTTCTCACTCAACCCCATACCCTTGGGCATCAAAAAATCAACTCCAAGTTCTTCCCTATAGATGAATGATTAAAGAACATATTTTAAAATATTCTTGACCCATTCCACAAGCCCTAGTAACCACATAGAGTAGAATGGGTCAGATTCACAAAATGACTCTCAAACCCCTCTTAAATTGTCACCTACAGCAGATTTTAGGACAGTCAATATGAAAAATAAAAAATGATTGAATAAACCTTCATACCAATGCTAAATGAAATATAAAACATTTCCCTATCACCTCCAAAAATAATTAGATCAAAAGGTACTATGAAAATGAAATTACAGCAGTTACAAGTTTAGATTTTTGTTCAAAATTTTAGGGAAAACTATGCATTCATTGCTCAAACTTCAAAACTCTTACATTACCAATCAATTTCGGCCATCCAAACTTGTCTTCCACACATGGGAATGATGTTTTAAACTCATTTAGACTCTCAAAACCAAATGAAACCTCCCTAACTACCCGTCTAACCACCTTTGTGCATTAATCACCTTATTTGTTTGTCAAATTCACACTTTTAGTTGTCAATTGACAAGTTTTTTATATTCCTTGCTAAATGACTATCCCATTACATTAAAATGGTCATTTGAGACCTTATTAAACCAAAAAAAATAAGCAAAAATCATATCTACCCTTTGGACCCCTTACATGACTCGATTAAGCCCATTTTGGCACTTTTAGTGCCTTTTACATCTTTTAGAGTTATAGGCCTTTTCTACCCACCCCTAACCTAGGATCAATCCAAATCCAAAAACATAAAAAATGGGTTCACATACTTGGTTCAACCGCTTGGATCTCTGCTATACATCAAAATTTTCCTTATAAACCCTTCACCTAGGTTAGATTAATCAGTTTGGGGGCCTAATTCTTCTTTTTCCTTCAAATCTAGACTAGACATAAGATTATGTTCAGTCTACGGCTTGCTAGTAAAAATAGATGCCATGCTCCTAAAGCCCTAAATCTCTGCCATCTCAAAGAACCCTCTCCAAAATTTTATTCCACAAAGTGCCATTGAAATCCCACGACGAGTTTGCAAGTTAGGATTCCATCTTGCTGAAACTCTCAAATTTGGAGTAAATCTAACCTATCAGCACTAAAAGTGATATAACTTTTTCTATATACAAGATAAAGACCTCAAACTAATTGAAATGGAATCTTGAATCAACCCTCTATCCACCCATATAAGACTTGTACCACCACCAATCCATACAGTCCATACAAAATTGAAAAAATAGTAAAAAAGGCATAAAATATGAGTTTTTTATTCACCAATGTTTTCCATCATCTATACAATGACCTTTCCCACATGTGGGAATCTTAATTACATGCCTTCAAATAGTTATAACTTCTATTTGGATGGTTGGAACACCATACAACCCCATTTTCAGTTTGATAACTATTATTTGCAAAAATTGCTCTTTAGCAACTTTTTGCACTCTTTTAGGTTGGCTTAGTGGTTTGGATTTCTATATTAATCATTTAGAATGATTAGGATTCATTTCAATTGGTGGTTAGTTGAAATTCCAAAAACTGCAAAAATTGTAAAGTTGCATTAGCAACTTTTGCAACAATTTAGCAACTTTTAGGAAATAACCATAAAACTATCTTTGGACTATTCAAACTATTTTTAAATTCCTTTATAGGCCCTTTGCACTCAAATGAGAGTCATAGAAGGAGTTTGATATGTTTTTCTTCCAAGAATCTAATAACAAACCCACTATTCCAGCATTTTATGAGTTTTTTTGGCCATATAGTACATATTTTTCAAATTGAAAGGGTGATGTTTTGCATTGATCAGTTAGTGTATCTGATTTGAAGAATTTTGGAGTGGTTTTAAGGAGAGATCAATTTCCATTTGCAAGTTATACATTTTTCCTTCCTCACTACCTATGAAACCCTTGAACCTAGGGCTTAGCCAAAGAAATGGCCCTAGTTTGAGTTCCCGAGGTTGGAATTTCTTCAAAACTTGCATGGGGTAGGCTAGGGCTATGTATTTTCATATTTTGATGGTTTTGGAATAGGGGGTTGAATTGGGAATAAATGGTAGCAAGCCCTAGGTCTAATAAGACATATGTATTAGACCTAGATTTGATGTTTTGGTTAAGTAATGAAAAGAATAGGAGTTGAGGACTTGTCAAATTAGGAAAACACCCTCATCTACCCTAGAAAAATGCTTTGGAGTTGAAGAATGAAGTCCATGCAACCATTTCTTGGTCTTTTCTTTGTAAACCACACCTAAACTTGCTAATTAGGCCTATGTGCAAGGAAGGGTTAGTGAATGCTAGAGTGGAGTGGAGTTTTGAAATTGTGGTGTTTGTGATCTCAGTTTTCATTAGATGTTCCATACTGAGATTCCAACCATTTATATACTTTTTTTTGGTCATTTTAAAGTTTCTTTAAACCATATTTAAGTGTGTGAGGAATCTTGAAGTTCAAAAGTCTCATTCTTTTCACTTTGTGTGAAGAGAAATGCCAATTGTTGTATTATTAGTTTGTGAATAATAACAATAAATCTGACCACTATTTTATATTTTGGATTGTGTTGGATGGTTTATGGTCTCTATTGATGTAGGGTAGGTTGAAATTTCTGCTGTCACATTGTATTAAGGTTGAGTGAATGAGATTTTGGTTGGTACAAGGGGGAAGTTGTTGGTATTTAGTCTTGAATGAAAATATCTATACCAAACAAAGTACCCCATATCTATAGTTAGATCTTACTTAGTACATGTGTATCACTTGGAAAATTAAATTATATCAAACTTCCAAATATATTGAAGTGACTAACATCTAGCTTCTTCCCTATGAAAGCTTCCTCTAGTGTCATCTTCCCTAGCATCTTGTGTGGAGATTTGTTGTATGTGTATACTATTGTACTACATGTCTATTCCCATAGGTAATAAGCCATGTCCTGGTCATGTAGCATATAACACTTTCTACCTTATATATATATATATATATATATATATATATATATATATATATATATATAAGGAATATTTCAATCTGTTTTGATTCCTTCCTTGGTATTCCCTTTGTACTAGATCAAGAACAACCTCAAATCTAGTGTCACTCATTAGAAAAGATGCTTTTTCACTTCTTACAGATTCCAAAAGATCAAACTCCAACTCTGTTTGAGTACAATGTTGCCAACTATGAAATCTCTCTCAACTTTCATTGTGGGATCACATTATCTTCTCTATTAGCTCCAGGTGGCTAGGTAAACCCTATCCCCAACCTCATCCTATCCCCTTCAGTGCTCAATTGTTCTTGAGCATGCCGAATTGGAATGTCCCTAAGGGTCACTAAATGCCATAGGTCTACAATCTTTGATGGTGCATATCTCAGAGCTCATGTGAAGTATGGATGCAATTCTAGTTCCTATAGGACCAAGTTGTAGAGGGCTACAATAGCCTCTCTCAATTTTTTGAGATCACCCTCCATTTTTATTTTACGATGCCATCTCGGGTGATGCTAAAACTTGTAGTGTTGGCCAGTACAAAGTTGCCAACTACCAAATCTCTCTCACCTTTCATCATGGGATAAAAATATCTACTTTGTTAGCTCTAGGTGGTTGGGTAAACCTTATCCCCAACCTTATCATATCCCCTTCAGTTCTTGAGCATTCTCGGGTATGCCGAACTGGAATGTCCCTAAGAGTCACTAAATGCTATAGTGATGCAATCTTTGATGGGGCATATATTGGAGCTTTTGTGAGGTATGGATGCGATTCTAGTTCCTACGAGATTGAGTTGTGGAGGCTTACAATAACCTCTTTCACTTTTTGGCGATCACGGTCTATTTTTATTTGACAATGCCATCTCAGGTGATGTTGAAACTTGTAGTGTTGGCTAGTACAAATTTGCCAACTACCAAATCTCTCTCACCATTCATCGTGGGATCAAAACATTTTCTCTATTAGCTCTAGGTGGCTGGGTAAAACCTATCTCCAACCTTGTCCTATCCTCTATAGTGCTCAAACATTCTCAAGCACACCAAACCGAAATGTCCCTAAGGGTCACTAAATGTTATAGGACTACAATCTTTGATAGGGCATATCTTAGAGCTCGTGTGAGTTATGGATGTGATTCTAGTTCCTACAGGACCATGTTGCAGAGGCCTACAATAACCTCTCTCTCTCTTTGGAGATCAAACTCCATTTTCATTTTACGATGCCATCTCGGGTGATGTTGAAACTTGTAGTATTAGCCAGTACAAAGTTTCCAACTGCCAAATCTCTCTCAGCTTAATTCATGGGATCAAATTGTCTACTCTATTAACTCCAAGTGGCTAGGTAAACCCTATCCCCAACCTTTTCCTATCCCCTTCAGCACTTGAATGTTCTCGGGTACACTGAACCAGAATGTCCCTAAGGGTCACTAAATGCTATAGGGCTGCAATATTTGACAGAGCATATCTCAAAGCTTGTATGAGTTATGGATGTGATTCTAGTTCCTACAGGACCATGTTGAAGAGGTCTAAAATAACCTCTCTCGCCTTTTGGAGATCACACTCTATTTTCATTTTACGATGCCATCTCGGGTGATGCTAAAACTTGTAGTATTAGCCAATACAAACTTGTCAACTACTAAATCTCTCTCACCTTTCATCATGGGATCAAATTGTCTACTTTGTTAGCTTTGGGTGGCTAGGTAAACCCTATCCCCAACCTCATCCTATCCCCTTTAGTTCTTGAACATTCTTAGGCATGCCGAACCAGAACGTCCCTAAGGTAAACTAAATGTTATAGGGATGCGATCTTTGACGGGGCATGTCTTGGAGCTCGTGTGAGGTATGGATGCAATTCTAGTTCCTACAAGACCGTGTTGTAGAGGCCTACAATAACCTCTTTCTCTTTTTGGAGATCACACTCCATTTTCATTTTACGATGCCATTTTGGGTGATGCTAAAACTTGCAGTATTGGCCAGTACAAAGTTGTCAACTGCCAAATCTCTCTCACCTTTCATTGTGGGATCGAACTATCTTCTCCATTAGCTCCAAGTGCCTAGGTAAACCCTATCCCCTTTAGTTCTTGAACATTTTCAAGTATGCCAAACCGAAACATCCCTAAGGGTCACTAAATGCTATAGGGTTGCGATCTTTGATGGGGCATATCTCAAAGCTTGTGTGAGGTATGAATGTGATTCTAGTTCCTACAAGACCATGTTATGGAGGTCACAAATAACCTTTCTAGATATTTGGAGATCACACTCTATTTTCATTTTACGATGCCATCTCGAGTGATGTTGAAACTTGTAGTGTTGGCCAGTACAAAGTTGCCAACTGCCAAATCTCTCTCTCACCTTTCATTGTGGGATCAAACTATCTACTCTATTAGCTCTACATGGCTCAGTAAACCCTATCCTCAACCTCTTCCTATCCCCTTCAGTGCTCAAACATTCTCGGGCATGCTGAACTGGAACATCCCTAAGGGTCACTAAATGCTATAGGGCTGCAATCTTTGATGAGGCATATCTCAGAGCTCCTTTAAGGTATGAATGCAATTCTAGTTCCTATAGGACTGTGTTGTAAAGGCCTACAATAACATCTATCATTTTTCAGAGATCACACTCCATTTTCATTTTATGATGCCATCTCGAGTGATGTTGAAACGTGTAGTGTTGGCCAGTACAAAGTTGTCAACTACCAAATCTCTCTCACCTTTTGTCATGGGATCGAATTATCTTCTCCATTAGCTCTGGTTGGCCAAGTAAACCCTATCCCCAACTTCATCCTATCCCCTTCAGTGCTTGAATGTTCCTAATGGTCACTAAATGCCATAGGGCTATGATCTTTGACAAGGCATATCTAAGAGCTCGTGTGAGGTATGGATGTGATTCTAGTTTCTATAGGACCATGTTGCAAAGGCATACAATAACCTCTCTTTCTTTTTGGAGATCACACTGCATTTTCATTTTACCATGCCATCTCAGATGATGCTGAAACTTGCAGTGTTGGCTAGTACAAAGTTGCCAACTTCCAAATCTCTGTCACTTTTCGTTGTGGGATCAAACTATCTACTCCATTAGCTCTGGGTGGCTGGGTAAATTCCAAAAGGGTGTCTGAATCTACCCATAGAATAGTTAGATTTCAACCTAAGAGGAATTTAAGTCTAGAAAATTAGAGGAGGAGACCTATAAGGAATTCTAGGATAGTCAACATTTTGTACTGTATGACAATTGGAGGGTTAAACCAAGAGTTGATTCTCAATCAATTCAACATAAGGAAGTTGTCCCAATAGAAACTTGGGGTTGGTGAAGCCATTGGTCAAGAGTTGTAGTTATTGGCTTGGAATAGGGCTAGTGTCCCTAAAACAAAAAGGTGCAAGATATTGATTGGAGAAGTACTCACCTTGGAGGAGTTCACAAATGACCCTATCACTTTGGATAGGCCACAAAAATGATATCCTAAAGGAGTAAGATATTAGGAAGGCCACAAGTTTAGTTTGGTAGATTAGGAAGAAGAAAGTGCTTAAACCTCACTTCTTGCTCAACATCTCTACATTAGTGAGGGGGAGATAAAGAGGATAGATGGCTACATAGATATGGAAAAAATAGAAATATAAACAGCGGGGGAATAAGAGAGAGTGAGATACAAGGATAACATGAGCCAAAACTACCAAACTGCAATGCTTGAATCCTCATTAGAAAATTGAAACCCAAATTTGAATATGAGTCTACAAAATAGTATGTTCCTTCCACTTGTCATACTCTTTTATTTCCTTTTAAAGATGCTCTATGATTTTCCATAACATGCATTCTAATTTTTTTAACAATTACAGCTCCCTCTTAAAGTATCTTATGTGTCATCATAGATTCATCCCCCTCTCATGTGAGATATCTCTCTTTCCTATACATCACAACTATTTATTAAACTTTTATTTTTACCTTAATCTAGTTACTATAGAATAATAACAACACATTCCAATCAATTGGTGATTATGTTACAATCATTAATGTATGAAAACACATGAAACTATCAGTGATTATGTTACATTTATGATTTTTAAAATGACTGTTTTTGCAAATAATCCATCTTTTCTCTACTATCTCTGACATTTTTTAGTTAATGATAAAGAATGGTGGTTATGTATTGAAGCTTAACAAGCTAATTGTGTTTTTTTTTCTTGTCTATATTCTTTTTGTAACAATGATTTTTTCTTCTACACAAAATTTATGACCACTTGTGATCAAATTTTTATCTTAGTTTTAACATAAATGTTTAGAGAACTTTTGATCTAATATTTTTGGATATAGTAATTTTAAACAAAGATAATTGTCAATACACCACTGATCTATTCATGAAGTTGAAATCTCTTTAAGCATCTAGCAAATATCAATTTTACTTAATGTAAGAAAAAAATTTAAATGAAAAATCTTCCATCAAAAAATTATTCTCATAAAAGACTAAAACTCTATTATAACTAAATTATTTATTATTTATAAAGATTATAAAAATAAGTACTAGAGAAGAGCCACAAGTGACCATGAAGATTCATATTGTAAAAATGATATAACTAAGCCTATAATGAAGAAATATTTAGAGAAAAGTTGTATCCATTAAAAGCTTTAATAATAAATTAAATCAAAATCAATAAAATTTATTACTTAAAGATATTCATAGTTCCATCTAACCACCTCCAAAATCAAAACATCATGGAGCCAAGATTGTAACCAACGGACAAAAGTAGACTTATTCAAAATAGCATCTACATATGGATTGTCATATAGCATAAGACTGCATTGAGCTCTACCTTGGACAACCTCCATGAAAATGTGGTGATCTTTAGGATCATCATAATAAAATGCCCACTTATCAACCATTAAATCATCCTGAACTTCCAACTTATAGTAGGCCCTTATTTTCACCTTCTCACTTCTATTTGCAACATAAGCATGTTTCTTTACACTATCCCTATAACTCCAACAATTGTTGAACATGGAGAAGATGCATAGAGATAGAGGGGAACAAAAGAAGGTGTAGGTAGACATGAAGATTAAAGGAAATAAAAACATAGTGACAAATGAATAGAGATACAAGAAGAGGATGAATGTCAGATAAAATAGAGAGAGTTAGGGAGACATAGAGAGATGTCTAGATGGTGATATAGATTCATAGAGATCATCATATTAATAATTACTTTTGTCTAATTCAAAAAATATTGAAAATATCATGCTAGAAATCTCTTATTGATTTTGTATCAACTTCATACTTAATTTATCTTCTTTAGGTCATCCTTTTTAGGTTTAAGTGTATGTGCATACATTAATGATTATTAGCAATTGTAAAACTTGATCTTCTTCTAATGTAACAATATTTCTATGATTATATGAATACACTATTTATTTGATTATATATCTATAAAATTGGTCTATACAATGAAGGCCGACCATCTACAATCCAAGGTTTTAATTCAGCTAACAAATGGAGAGCTTCTCAAGCTACTGATTTCTTTCATGGAGTTCTTAATAAATCTCAAGGTTCTCATTTAGGTGACCAATTGCCAGGAGGTCCATGAATATTGCTTGATAAAGTTTATTGCCAAGAGGTCCCAATTGATCTTGACTGATAAAGTTTATTGCCAATCAATATTGTATCAAAAATGCAAACTAATTAGGTATTGAATTAAACTTGATAAACAAATGATAGAGAAGGAAAAATTTAAACATGAACAAGATCATAAATCATATGATGATGACATATTGCAAATCATTAACTTATGCTTAGACGATGATAAATTTTATTGTTAATCAATATTCTATCAAAGTTTCAAATAGATTAGGTATTGAATTTAATGTCATACATAAACATATCTAATTTAATGTCATAAATGCACATATCTAATTTAATGTCATACATGAAAAAACATATAATATAAAATGATAACCAATAATATCATGTACATTAACAAACAGATAATATATTATGATAAACAATAATGTTGTATATGAACAAACATATCATATATTAACCAATAATGTCATAAGTCAAATAATGTCATACATCAAATAAACATCATACATCAAATATAAAATGTCATATACATCAAATGTGTATTGAATATGTCCACTGATGCCTATATATATACATGTCTAGATCAACTATATCTTTTCCTTCCCACGAGGGGAAGGAAACAAATCTCTCAACATCTTATGTCATCATGTGGAGAAAGATGGTGCAGATGACGAGGTCCTCCTGACATGCTCACTTGTCCTCTTGTTGAGGCTTTTCTCTAACTCGAGCTAATACACATAAAGTAGAAATGAATCAACATTTATTATACATTGAAATCAAATATATGTACACAGAAAATCAATTATTTTCTTACCGCCATCAAATAGTCACTCTGTAAGTCCCCCTTGAAGGCTCATGGATGATCAGGCATGACAAGACCCTAAAAAAATTCAATAAATATAATCACTTATAAATAAAATTAGAAAATTTGAGAATAACTATTATAAACAACAATTAAAATGAAGAAAATTCTTTCATACCTCAATCAATGGCTGTGAGCTAACCATAGCTGCAACCACTCCATGATCATTAGACTATCGGAGATGAGGAGGGGTGTCCAACATCATGAGTTGAATGTCATACAATACATGTTACATGTAACATGAAACATGAAACATGAAACAATTGTCCATGCACAAAGCTTGTATGATGTCTATGCTCCGAGTCCGTAGTAAAGGTTGAGGGTCCTATAGAGAACTGATGCACATGCATAATTTTTTTTGTCAATCCTTAATATGATTACTTAATAAATATATGTATTAATTAAAATGATTAAATTGATACATACCTCTGGACTCATGGAGGGGACAAAAAATGGGCCCAAAGGATTACTGCTAGGCTCGACAACACTCTAACCCTGAATTTTGAACAATGTCAATAGATGCTAATTAATTAATCATTCACCATACATATGAAATGTGATCAAATTAGTAAATTATAATTGTAATTTACCTGTTTTTCAATGCCAAATGTGTCGTTCAGGAATTGATCATTGACAAGCCCATCATCCACACCATCTCTAGCATGAGTGCCAAATGTGCATAGGGATCTGCATGAAGTGCACATGTGACCATGATGCAGAGAAGGCTCCCCCTCAACTAATGGGCTTGTGGAATGGATGAGGGTCTGTGTCAAAGCATTAATTGTCCCTAGAGCACTAGCCTCTACATGTTCCTTCACAAGTGAAGGAATAGTCACATGCTCGCATTGTGGCTTGACCACAAGTGCCCTAACTACATTAGGGTCACGACATGCTCCCAGCCTCTCAAATGATGACCTCCCACCTCTAACCTGGGAGTCTAATATATCAAAATAATTGGGGATCTCCCCAAGGACAAACTCACAATATAATTTCTTCAAAAAATACATGGGGACCTTGTGATTGTTGCAAGGAGGGGCATCAAAAACCATCCACCATCTATCCCAAAACTTATTTCTAATAGCATCGTGTATGCACCAATGGATGGGGAACCTTTAGTACCCTCTCTAATAGTATTTTGCTCACCAGGTTTTCTAAATAATGCACATTTACTACCTTTTGGTATTTCTACAGTTTATTTGCATAAAATCTTTTTTGTTCATCCATCTTAACCCGCCAAATATCTAACTAATCACTAATTGAGACTATTTGGGTCTTAACGGATTTGAGGGATGATGCCAATTGAGCCCTCATTAGATTGGTTTGTCTAGATTCTTTTAATCGAGCAATGAGTCCTTTGAATTTAGTTTTGTCTCTCTCTATTTCATTTATTATATTTTCTTGTGTGCCTGGCAGAGGTCTTCCAATTGGTTTGGGTTGTGGAATTTGTTGTTCTTCTTGGGCAGGATTTTGGTTTTGAGGGTTTTGAGGTTCTTGTAGATTTTCCAGTTGATTATGGACATTTCCTAATAAAAAATCAATTGGAATCCAAAAAAAAAACAAATTTAAATAAAAATTGTAAAAACCCTACAAAACAATATAAAAAATCTACAAAACAATATGAAAAACATATCAAACAATGCAAAATAAAGTTAAGATTGCATATGGCATTGGCATGTGCATGCTTGTGATCTCATATTTTGCTAGTGAGGAGGCATATTGGCAACCAAGATGGTGAAAACCTTTGTTTCTTGAACCCACGTATGCACTCCTAGTGTAGGAATGCGAAAAAATTAAAGATGAAAATGATGGGTTGTGAGTATGCAGCCCATCTATAAAAATTCACTTTTTTAAAAGCACGTAAGCACTATAGGACATATGCACTATTGAGAATAGAAAAAAAAAAAAAAAAAAAAGAGTTGTCACCTTTTTGGCATAACTCGATGCATATACCCAATAACATCAACTGATAATATAGTGGAAGCATTAACTCACATAGATAACAACCAACATAAAAAAATTACATCTCTAAAGGTTATGTGATGTTGAATCACATTTAAGTTTATTAATATTAAATCTAACACATAACAATTCCACATTCTGAAATAACTACAAGTATGATTCCATTTAAATAATATACAATTACAGGATGTTACCTGGCAATAATCAGAATGCACAATAATCCACTGTACAAGTCATAGGGTATGAGAGGCTGAAATAATATACATCATAACATAGATTACATGATCTCTTAAGATTCATGAAATAAAATACAATAAAATAAGTATAACCATCCATCATAAAAATACAAGATCAGATAGAAAGGAACATTTGCACAAACACATCCAGTAGTGGTATCTGATGGTCAGATCTCAATGGTATAAGAAAATGCACTACCACCTGATCTCGTAAAACCCAAAAAAGGTCCACTCCCACTGTGCTAAGGAGATCAACTCAAGTCCGATACAGATAACAAACACAAAAGCCAAAACCAACATCTAAGTCAAGGAAACACCTGAAAGAAAACTATTTCAAAGGGTGCCAAGACTCAAGTATCAACTAATCCTAGAGGCAACAAAGACATGTAGAAAATCTACTATGCAAGTGGGCAAGTGTCATCACATGAGCTAACTCTAAGGTTACCGCACTAGTCTTTTAATACTACAGACCTCCTAGTGCCTCTATGTTATGCATTAGTATCCTTTCATACAGACAAGGCATATTAACAAGTTAGCTCTATGTTTACCAAGGTAGTCTTTTAATACTCTAGACCCCCTAGTAACTTTCTATGGTACCAATATCTTATTAATTCATTTTACGCCCATTTAATGAAATGCTATCATTTATTAAAATAACCTAAAATAGGTTACTATCATTGTCTTTAGGGCCTTAGTCTCCATTGCAAGTCACTTCCCAACATGACATTAAAAAAACATACCCTAAGCTCAGTAAAAGTAGTAGATCTCATATGACCATAAATAACTTATTAGTTCTTAAATAAGAAACTAAAAAAAATATTGAAAATATTATTGATCACAATCACATATTCCACCAATACGATCATCCTAACATGACTAATCTAATGTCAAGTACACATAAACCAAATCCATGGCATAACATGACATCACCAAGAATAAATCACATAATCACCTTAGTTCTATACAAGCAACTGGGAAGCCATCCAAAGATAACTAATCGAAGACTCAGCTTATTTCAAGAAAGATACATCATCCACCTCAATTTCACATAAGAACATTGGAAACCAATAATCGTTATTAGATCAAACTCATCATAGAAACACATGATGCATCACCAATGTTCGATATAAAACATTGTATACAAACATCATCATGACATCACCAAACAAACCCCCAAGCCTCTAGTAAACATCCTGACTAGTCAAAGGTAAGTAAACCCCAAAATGCAACACCTGTAAATCACATGCCACATATAATACACACAATGTAACTTCATAATACATTAGGTTTTGAAAACACAAAGGTTTAATTTTCACTATGGTTTCAAGCTTTCATTTTTTATTCTAAATATTACAGTTCATAATGTTTTCAATCTCAATCAAGGTTTCAAATTTTTTTTTCCAAGTATTATTGTTTATAGAGTTTTCAATCTCAATCAAGGTTCACATTTTTGTTTTCTCAAAGTATTATGATTACTAAGGTTTTCAAATAATAAAATTTCCCTAGTATTACAAATCATTTTCATATATCTGAACCATATAAACATGTCAAAGTTTATTAAAGAAAACAATAATTCTCCCAATTAATTTCTTTGATTTTCAATTGACTTTAGAATTATATTTAAATAATAAAGTAATAAATCAAATTTTTAAACAATTAAATTAAATTTTTTAACAATAATTATTAAAATTATTAATAGTAATAATTATCAATTATTACCATAATAATTTTAAATTTGGTGAACTTTGGAAAAATATTTTTTGAAAAGGAAACCTGCTAAAAATGGAAACTTTCTTGAAATGTAAACTTGCTAAAAACAAAAACTTTCTTGAAATAGAAGCTTTCTAAAAATATAAACTTTCCTAAAATGGAAACCTACTAAAAATAGAAACTTTTCCAAACCCTATCTCAAAAATAAAGATTTATTAATTGATTAAAAATATGAATTATCCAATTAATCAAATGAGGGTTTCAGATATTAAAGTCGTAAACTTGTTCACAGATGCTTTTGAAAATGAAGAATAGTAAAATTCATACACAAGGGTTTCAACCTGAATATAACTTGAGACAACTTTGATTAGACATAGAGAAAACACATATATTTAAGAATGAATCTACTACATCAAATCCACAAGATCCTACCTAGATCTAATGCTAAAACAATGAGCGCATAGAACCTACAAACAATTCCCTTTTATTCTTCAAAACCCTTTTCTCCAAAATCAACTCCTCTAAACTTGTGTAATTGCAAAATGAGCTCTAGATTTCTGATAAAGATTTCTCCCTTAAATTTACGGCTCTGATTGAGCAATCATGTGAAAAGACTCATTGATCTTTATTTGTTATTATATTTTAATCTCTTTTAATTTCATGCACACTTTTTTGCAATTTAAAATATCTTTATTAAATTATTTTTCTTTCTCCCTTTAATTAATTTATTATATTTTAATTCCATGCATATGCTTTATGTAATTTAATTAAAATAAACATTATTGAATAATTGCTTACTCTCTCTTATTAATTTGCGAGACACTTTTCATATAATATTTTTTTTTATTATTGATAAATGGCCAAAGTCTAGATTAATTATTACTATTTGTTGAAATTAAATATTATTATATGTTAAGTGAAGGTAGATTCGAATCTAAGACCTCCCACATGAGAGGTTCGCAAGTTATTGTTGCATTGTAGGATTTTGCCTATAATATTTATTAATTTAACTAATAATATTATCTAGAGTTTATTATTAAAATAAAACTCCTAAATGGATTATTATTAAATTAAATAAATATAAAATGCCAAATTATATCTTTAATAAAATCTTTAAATTTAATTTCTTTATTTAATTAATTTTTAAATTAATTAAATATAACTAAATATTGAATTTCCTTTATAAACATATTCATTACATTAAATCAATAAATTATCTTTTAATATGATTTAATTAAAATAGCAAATCATCACAGACTCACAAAACCAAATATGACAACTCAATTGAAGACAAAGAACATAATCAAGCTCTAGGGTCAAAATCAAGAATTCACATCACTTGACAAATTTGGATGGCTAAACTAACTCAGATACTTTTCCTACTTTATAGGACAATTGGCTTAGGTTAGCAATTAGACCCAAGAGTTATCTCCCTACTTATACCATTGAACTACTACGATAGGGTACGCTCACCCTAGCAATTCAGAGAAGTCGATACCTAGTACCTATAATCTACATAAAATACACACATGTACAAACACATATATTCTAAACTAAATAGGCAATGGTAGGAAGTGGTACATCGTGTAGATCCTGACTAATAGGTGACTATGACTTCCTTCCTTAACCACATCAAAAATGTCAAACATAAAGAAAACATACACATACACCATACACATGCAAGTATGGGGTAAGTAACCATAGAACTCCATATAAATTTCATTCATCTTACTAATCATCATGAGATAACTTAAATCTCTAAATGAACATACATATATCATCATCGAAATAATCATGAACATATGAAATAATTGAACAACTCATCAAATATATACATTGATCATGAAATACATCTAATCTAATCTAGCAACCAAGTATTGCTAATCATAAAACTGAATCATAATACTGGCCTAAAAGAATTTGACAATACAACAAAAAAGAAGTAGGAGTAGGCATTACATTATACAAAATATAGGTTACTTCAAAATGTTAATGTATTTTCTTAATAGATAGCTATCCAGGTGCTACCTAAATATCTTCTAAGTTCTTTTTGATAATGTATACCATTATTGTAATTTAGAATTTCTATACTTTAGTGATTTAACCTAACTTTTTCCACTATGTTAATACAAAAAATTTAGAATACTAATTCAATATAAAATACAAATTTAATAAAAAATAAAAATTATAAAGTAAGTGTTAAATGTTAAATGTTAAATATTAAATATGGATATTAAATTCTTAAAAGAATTTTTTTTATAATTTTTATTTTTGCATTATATTAAATATAATTTTTCATTTTGCATTATTTTTAATTTCTAAATTTAAATTAGAGTTGGTAGTTTACATTTCAACTATATATTTTAAATAAACTCTTGTGTTTTAAATTCAAAAATTGAAAATAACTAAGTGTGTCAAATTATTTTAGAAAATTAAAAAGCACAAAAAATAGTCCATTATTCAAGAATTGTATGAAGAGGTCAATGAAAAATTATAAATCAAATTATCTCATTTTTTAAGTCTATTTTTTTAGAAATTATATTCAAATTGAGTTGCCTTGAGTTCCAATGAAATTACCAAGCATATCTATCAACTATTAAATTATCAGGATCATTACAAATGTATTAACATTCCCATTGTTATAGGTATGTTCCAAATGCATATTTGAATCTCATAAATAGGAGAGGAGACATGTCTCATGAAGAGACATGTTTCTATAGTTTAATCACCATTTAATTAATAATAATATATTAAGAAAATAATAATATGTATAATATATATATATATATATATATA
Organism: Cupressus sempervirens; assembly: GCA_028749045.1. Classification (NCBI taxonomy): domain Eukaryota; kingdom Viridiplantae; phylum Streptophyta; class Pinopsida; order Cupressales; family Cupressaceae; genus Cupressus; species Cupressus sempervirens. The sequence continues at coordinate 367,139,286 of CM053786.1, read as the reverse complement.
TATATATATATATATATATATATATATATATATATATATATATATATATATATATATATATATATATATATATATATATATATATATATATATATGTAGGGTATGTGCAAGATCATGGTGTACCAAACTATGGCCTTAAATGGCAGTGAAAAATCAGCAAATCAGGTTTATGTCAACTTGACACATAATTTTGAAGTGGTTATAGACTTTATATCAAAAAGTTGTAAGAAAATAATTTGTAGAAAATTGAATGTAGTTTCTAAACTACTAGGCCTTATCAGGAGAAAAAAATAATTGATTGGTCAAAAGTTTGAATTTTAATGCAATACTAAGAAAATTTCAGGGCGAAAATAAAAAGTAGGTGTATGTCTGACCACCTTAATCAAAATCAAATCATAATATTTTTTTAATATAATTATAGATATGAAAACTAGACTCATGCCCGGATGTGACGCATATTTTTTCATATTTTTATTCCAAATAAATAATTAAATATAAATTTTCTACCAAAACTTTTTCGGATTAAAAAAAGTCCCGTGTCTGACCACCCTAACTAATAAAAAATTTGATCAAATTTTTTCTTTTTTGTTTTTTCTTATACTAGGCAAAGTATAGAATGTGACGCAACTTTTAGATTTAAAAAATGTTATACCGTTTGAAAGTTATAGCTATTTTTCATTCAGTATGTCAATCAGTACTTTACAATAATCTTCATTGATAATTAACTAATAAATACTTATCAAACTCAGAATTTGACAGAAATTATATTGATGGAATCTAGAGAGCGATATTAAAAAACCCATTTCATTTCATTCAATTTCGATAAAAAATAACATTGTCACACAGCTACCCGAAGTCTGAGTATCACTAAAGCTCTCTATAAACACGTCTTTGGGGTTGACCGAGCAGGCTTGGTAAATACCAAGCCTAATCGGATATCCGATTCAAAATTGGATATCCGATATGGCTCGGTAGTCAAATTACAAAAATTTTCAAATTTTGGAGGGAAATTCGATTTAAACGTTCTAGTTTTTTATTTTTAAATTATTTCACTTATATTAATATGTAAAAGCATATTTTAAGATATTATATATATATATATATATATATATATATATATAATAACGTAATGTAAACATACAAGATATAATCTAGTAATATATAATAATATCTTATGTTAATCTTATTACAATCTATAAATATAATATATATTATTATTATTTTTACTAAATATAATAACGTAATTTATATATATAAAATATGTATTATATATTATTATATTAATATGTATAATAATATAATATTTATATAACAACGTAATATTTTTATTAAATATAATATATATTATAAGTATTATTATATTAATATGTATGTTATTAATATATTTATATGTATTATGGGTCAAAGGAGGTCACAGGGTCACCTATGACCCTCTTTGACCCATTAAACGATGACATATGTCCCTAGGGGTCCTAGGACCCCTAGGGACATAGTCGAATCGTTCATATGGGTCAAAGCGGGTCATAGGGTAACCTATGACCCCCTTTGACAAATTAAATGACGACATATGTCCCTAGGGGTCCTAGGACCCCCAGGGACATAGTCGAATCAATCATATGGGTCAAAGGGGGTCATAGGGTGACCTATGACCCCCTTTGACCCATTAAACGATGACATATGTCCCTAGGAGTCCTAGGACCTCTAGCGACATATTTGAATGGGTAATATGGGTCAAAGGGGGTCATAGGGCAACCTATGACCCTTTTTGACCCATTAAACGACGACATATGTCCCTAAGGGTCCTAGATCCCCTAGGGACATATTCCAATCGTTCATATGGGTCAAAGGGGGTCATACCCTATGACCCTCTTTGACCCATTAAACGACGATATATGTCTCTAGGGGTCCTAGGACCCCTAGGGACATATTCGAATGGGTAATAAGGGTCAAAGGGGGTCATAGGGTGACCTATGACCCTCTCTGACCCATTAAACGACGATATATGTCTCTAGGGGTCCTAGGACCCCTAGGGACATATTCGAATGGGTAATATGGGTCAAATAGGGTCATAGGGTAACCTATGACCCTCTTTGACCCATTAAACGACGACATATGTCCCTAGGGGTCTGACATATTCAAATCGTTCATATGGGTCAAAGAGGATCATAGGGTGACCTATGACCCTCTTTGACCCATTAAACGACGACATATGTCCCTAGGGGTCCTAGGACCCCTAGGGACATATTTGAATCGTACATATGGGTCAAAGGGGGTCATAGGGTGACCTATGAACCCCTTTGACCCATTAAATGATGACATATGTCTCTAGGGGGCCTAGGACCCCTAGGGACATATTTGAAAGGGTATTATGGGTCAAAAGGGGTCGTAGGTCACCCTATGACCCTCTTTGACACATTAAACAATGATATATGTCCCTAGGGGTCCTTGGACTCCAAGAGACATATTCGAATGGGTAATATGGGTCAAAGGAGATCATAGAGTGACCTATGACCCTCTTTGACCCATTAAACGATGACATATGTCCCTAGAGGTCCTAGGACCCTAGGGACATATTCGAATTGTTCATATGGGTCAAAGGGGGTCATAAGGTGACCTATGACCCCCTTTGATCCATTAAATGACGACATATGTCCCTAGGGGTCCTAAGACCCCTAAGGACATATTCGAATGGGTAATATGGGTCAAATGGGGTCATAAGGTAACCAATGACTCTCTGTGATCCATTAAACGATGACATATGTCTCTAGAGGTCCTAGGACCCCTAGGGACATATTCGAATTGTTCATATGGGTAAAAGGGGGTCATAGGGTGACCTATGACCCTCTTGACCCATTAAAATATGATATATGTCTCTAGGGGTCCTAGGACCCCTAGGGACATATTCGAATAGGTAATATGGGTCAAAGGGGGTCATAGTGTGACCTATGACCCTCTTTGACCGATTAAACAACATATGTCCCTAGGGGTCCTAGGACCCTAGGGACATATTCGAATCGTTCATATGGGTCCCCCTTTGACTCATTAAACAACGACATATGTCCCTAGGGGTCCTAGGACCCCTAGAAACATATTTGAATCGTTCATATGAGTCAAAGGGGGTGGTAGGGTGACCTATGACCCCCTTTGACCCATTAAACGACGACATATGTCCCTAGGGGTCCTAGGACCCCTAGGGACATATTCGAATGGGTAATATGGGTCAAATGGGGTCATAGGGTAACCTATGACCCTCTTTGACCCATTAAATGATGACATATGCCTCTAGGGGTCCTAGGACCCCTAGGGACATATTCGAATCGTTCATATGGGTCAAAGGGGGTCATAGGTCACCCTATGACCCTCTTGACCCATTAAACGACGATATATGTCTCTAGGGGTCCTAGGACCCCTAGGCACATATTCGAATGGGTAATATGGGTCAAAGGGGGTCATAGGGTGACCGATGACCCTCTTTGACACATTAAACGATGACATATGTCCCTAGGGGTCCTAGGACCCCTAGGGACATATTCGAATGGGTAATATGGGTCAAAGGGGGTCATAGGGTGACCTATGACCCTCTTTGACCCATTAAACGAAGACATATGTCCCTAGGGGTCCTAGGACCCTAGGGATATATTTGAATGGTTCATATGGGTCAAACGGGGTCATCGGCTGACCTATGACCCCCTTTGACCCATTAAATGATGACATATGTCCCTAGGGGTCCTAGGACCCCTAGGGACATATTTGAATCGTTCATATGAGTCAAAGGGGGTCATAGGGTGACCTATGACCCCCTTTGACCCATTTAACGACGACATATATCCTTAGGGGTCCTAGGACCCTAGGGACATATTCAAATGGTTCATATGGGTCAAAGGGGATCATAGGGTGACCTATGACCCCCTTTGACCCATTACAAGATGACATATGTCTCTAGGGGTCATAGGGTGACCTATGACCCCCTTTGACAAATTAAATGATGACATATGTCCCTAGGGGTCCTAGGACCCCCAGGGACATAGTCGAATCATTCATATGGGTCAAAGGGGGTCATAGGGTGACTTATGACCCCCTTTGACCCATTAAACGATGACATATGTCCCTAGAGGTCCTCGGACCCCAAGGGACATATTCGAATGGGTAATATGGCTCAAATGGGGTCATAGGGTGACCTATGACCCTCTTTGACCGATTATAAGGATTCTAATATGTCCTTAGGAGTCTTAGGACCCCTAGGGACATATTTCATCATGTAATAGATCGAAGGGGGTTATAGGTCAACCTATGACCCCCTTTGACCCATAAGAACGATTCTAATATGTCCTTAGGGATCCTAGCACCCCTAGGGACAAATGTCATCATTTAATGGGTTGAAGGGGGTCATAGGTCAACCTATGACCCCTGTTGATCCATCAGAACAATTCTAATATGTCCCTAGGGGTCCTAGAATTGGTAGGGACATATGTCGTCATTTAATGGGTCAAAGGAGGTCATTAGTAAACCTATGACCCCCTTTGACCC